>BHDV01043008.1:106734-123747 GCA_005406045.1 Adoxophyes honmai | reverse complement strand
GTTCTGAGGTAACATACATAAAAAAAAATAAAAAAAAATAAAATACAGCCGAATTGAATACCTCCTTTTTTGAAGTCGGTTAAAAACAGAGGCGTTTGTGGTTAGCTACAAAATAGACAACAGATGTATTCGTGGCTAGCTACAAAATATACCACAGTGATGTTTGTCGCTAGCTACAAAATACCGAACAAAGGTGTTTTGTTGCCAACTACAAAATAGCCTAGGTGTTGCTAACTGTCCGATAGCGTCCGCAACAACACGGGATAACCTCTGCCCGCGTTATCACGACCTTATCGGCTCAAGTACCGTCCTTATACAAAGACCACACGTATTCTTTCAACACAAATGTCTTTGAGCACCTTATTAATGTATTCTGTGTCATCTAGAATAAGTTTTCCTTTAATTTTGCTCCTTTACTCAGTTGATAAAGAAAATGTGGTCAATTTGGTGTAACCTAACTACTTAGTATACAGCCGTCAATTGCAAATAGGGATGTAGTGCCAACCATATAAATTACATGGTTACTTTGTCGTTTCTCTTGTTATCGACAACATTCTCGATAGAAATTGCAAACGCTCTCTCTATCTGTACGTCTAGTGTGTTCATTTCGATGGTGCAGTCGTTAACGAATTCGTTTGCGAGTTATCGCAAAATTGTATGGAAAGCGAGACAGCGCCGCCAACGGAACGTTTGCACAACTGCCACGGTCGACAAGTCTCCATACATTCCACGACAACTCGCAAACGAATTCGTTAACGACTGCACCATCGAATTGACCACACTAGACGCTCTGGTTCGGTTAATAGTACATTATGAAATGTCGAATTCGATAAAAAAATCAAGAGAACGCTTCTGTTTAATTTATTGTTTAAAAAGTTACGCACGTAATGTAAACTCAGATAAAAGCTTAAAATTTCCTCTTATATAAGTGAACTATTGCCTTGACAATGACCAGTAGGTACCGCCCAAACACTCGATAATACAATGACAAACAGATAGCAGCGACTTATCACTTGACCCCCTTATCAACGCGAACGCTTCCATTGTTTTCGACAATTATTAATAGGACATACTTGAAAACAAATGATTACAAGGAAGAAAGAAAAGTTTGCGTGAAAGAGTAAAAAAATACAGTACACTTTGGTCAATATTTACAAAAATGGCACGTGAAATAACGACACTTGCAGGATGGGATTTTAAATGCAAGCAAAATTGCACTACACAATAGCTTAGAATTTGCCTGACGTCTTTTTTGCTCTTATTCCCAAGCATTTTGCTCATTAATACGACCTTCAGGACCAAATCTAACATCCGTTTATTTGGATTCCGCTGTGTACATATCGAGCGTATAATAAAACCTTTCCATTTCTTCCGTGGATGTTGGAAGAGGCGACTAAAGAAATATGTTAGGGTTCATTTCAGGCAACAGACCGGCGACCTTTCATTGTAATACCTTTTAAAAGTAACCACATAACATGAAAAAGATAAAGAGAACAAGATAATCGTCAAGACGTTCTATGCAGCATTTGTGCTTTGTCTACCCTATTTAGGAATTGATGCGTGTTGTAATTGATTGTAAACTCAATTATGAAAAGGTGTTATTCAAGATTTTAACGGCCGAACAGCCTAGTGGTTAGAGAACTTGATTGCGAAGCTTAAGGTCCAGGTTCGATTATTAGTTAGATATCGAATGTTAGTTCTCGAGCTTTGGATATCTATCCATTTAAATAAGTTTCACCGTCGTTTTTACCGACCAATAGCACAGGCATTGCCTAATTTGGGACTAGGCGATTGGTGTAAACTGTCCAATGATATTATGAGTGTGGTCATGTTATCAAAACAAAGAGCTCACAGCATTACAACAGAACGATCTAGAAGCCAATTATGCTAAGCAGGAAGGTCGATCATCTGGCATGGACGCAATTTAGTGCAGCCACGATTATCTCAACGAATCGATGCCGGTATCCGTCCGTACATCTGAAGCTAATCGGAAGCTACGTTTGACTCCTGAGTTTGAATCCTGGTATTCTAGAGTAAAAGGGGTTAAGTTTGATAATTATTCACTCGTGGATATTTCAAAGTTTAGTCAAGAGGGCTTTAGCTTGGAATTTTGGAAATGAGATAATATTTGTCAAAGATTTGTACGACGTATTTGAAAAGTAAATAGGTTTGTGTATAATAAAACATAACTGGCATATATCTAATGACACCTATCCTATAAAAGCACAGTATTCAAAATTTATTGCTATGGATCGTTTGTTCCTTATTATTGGTTTCTAAATAGGCTTTTTACGGTCTTTCAATAACCTTAATTATGTTCTCATTTTAACTTAAACAGTGTCTTTGTAACACTTTTTTATCTTCTGTTATTTTATGTACTACAAAGATTTTGCTTACAAACTTATAATTCCGTAGTACTTCCTTAAAGTTTCACAAAACCTATAATGGTCAAATAATGCTCCCTCTGCATCGTTTACTTAATGTTTGTCTTTGTAACCCTCTTTAAAGTAAACAATGCCAATTTCTTTTGTATATCAGAAGCACGTGATCATTTCGTGGTGATTTACGTAGGCAGGTAGTTTATCTTATTATTGTTATAACCGTCATTAGTTTAAAAGGAGTGTTTAACAAAGTCTACATAAATAAAAACAACTGCGCATTCAGGAACCGTCACTTAATATCCTTTTGGTGAACATTATAAAACTATTCTTGATTATTCTTTTAAACTACGAGAGATTTTTATCTGGATCTAATTGTAAAACTTCTAAAGTAATACTAAAGCGTAGCATAAAAGCTCCGGCTAAAATAATAATTATGATAAGCCTATTGATTAATAAGTTGCAACAAAAGCTAAAGATTCTCTTGAATTCCTAGAATAAGGAAGAAGATTAATTAGGTAGATAGAGCTAGAAGCTAGACCTAACTGATACCCTTAGTATGCGTATCAAAATCAGCTAGATGCCTACTGAACAAAACCAGTTGGGTATGTACATCATTAGGAAAATCAAAATTATTTTAATAAAATTGATCTCTTAAGTTCGGGAGGTAGTCATGACATATTTCACGGTGTTGTCTGATTACTATTCATCTATTGTAGCATCTCATGGATTCTCCCTCCCCTGTTAGGGAATACAAGCGTCACGTATTCCTAAAAAATCCCGAAGTTTCTCGGGCATGCTTTCTCGTACTGTCCCCAAACCGTTGTCGTAGTGTGTACACCAATTACGCTGTTAACCGATCAGTGCTCCGACTGGGGTCGGCCCCTCGCTCCATCAGGCCTTGATCGACAGTAAACAGCAATGTTTTCATTTTGAAGTAAAAAGATTCAAAGGATTAAAGAATTTGTCACTTGGGTTGAGCTTGAGATTCGTATAGTTTGCCTTGTGGACACGATCTTTGTAAAGTCTTAGAAGTAACTAAAGTTGACAGAAGCATTTTGTATTTACTTTCATTTTCATAGTGGTGAAGAAAACAAAACGTGACATAGACAAAACCATGATTATGACTGTTTCACGCTTCGCAGCCATTACTGGCATATTTTTAGGTTTGAAAACAGGTGGAATAGGTAGGATAACAGCGACAGATTGATAGCTTGTCGCCTTAAGAATACCAACCCTTCCCTAAATCCTTTGTCGCCTCTTACGACTTCCACGGAAGAAATGAAATGTTTTTCTATTCCCACACCACACTGGAAAAGCCTATTTAAGAATACAGAACATGTACCAATTTTATCTTAATGAGCATGACAAACGACAAAAGTTTTAGTCAGTTTTATGCCTGTTCTTGCATATTTGTGGTTAACTGCATCAAAACTCTGACAATCAAATGTGGGAGATTCTCCCCATTTGTTAGGTTTAGGTACAAATCTCTCAAATTCCCTCTAGTTCTAGGAATTTCTCAGAGCTCTGAATCACTGTCAGCATAACAAGCCCTCTGCCCTCTGCCCCTCCCACATCCGTCAACATTGTCGTTGCTGCTGACCTTACGATCACAATAGAACGCAAATATGATAAGTAAAGACAGATAACCTATCGCAAGCTTTTCTTGGAAATGTTGTGATAAGGCGACGGTTTATTTCCTAGTGTTCTTAAATCACATTAATATTTTTCTCAAAGACTTAATTGTATGGGTTAAGGTTAAATTATAACTCCGGGTAACTTTTATTTGTCACTAGAGACGCAGTTAAAAATGTAAAACGTTAGTAATAAAAATTTGTACAACGTCTGTCCCAATTTTCCATCGACCGTTTGGCCTACTAAAGATAGGAAAAAGACAAAAAAAATTGTGACGTTATACTGAAATTATCACTTTCTATCTTTGTCAGGGCCAAACCGAATTTATCATAATACGTATGTAAAACCCAACATACAGATATTACATTACTCCTAAGTCGTGGACTTTAAAGTTGATTATAAAGGCAATAAATCTATAAAAAACAACATAATATACATCAAGCCTTTACTCTTAAACGAGGTAGACAGAGCACACGAAGTCGTCTCTTACAACATCGGCGAAAGAAATGGAGAGGTATCGTTCTAAACTCAACACCACACGATACACGATTATGGTTATTAAAAACCTTAAACCGAACCGAAAATTACTGTGAACGGCTTTGGTTAGACCTAATAATAGTGGCTCCCTGTTATCTGGATTGTCAAGTGGAACAAAAAGTTTCCATTTTGATTATATCTAAACTAATTAACGATTTTGTTTACTTGCCCTTATTTAAAAATTACATCTCCACACTTAACCTCGATCAATTATTAGTGCAATATGAACAAACAAATTGTCATTAATTGTGCTGATAAGAATATTTATTATCGTTATTGGAAGCTGCTTGTGGTAATAATTAACTTAAGATACCAACTATTTTTACTTAATCGTTAACGACACTTACATATATGTGTTAATATTCTTGTTTTGCTTTTTTACAGAGAGGTGCAATGCCGGGTGCAAAGGATGTAAGTATAATGAAAAATATACTGTTTAATTACACGAGATATAATCGTAATGAGAAGTACATAATAACTCCCTAGTCCGCAGTCCTTCAACTAGAAGTTGCGGCTTCTATCAAACGCGCACTGCGTACACTAGTAGGGCGCAATACGCGTTTGGCGTATTTCTCATTCTGAGTGAATCTCCCAGTAGTTTCATAGTCATTCAAGGAAATTAGTGTAATGGAATAGAACAATACAAATCAGTCTTAAATTTTATTTCTGCATATTTATTTTATTGGGCTCCTAAGAGAACTTTATAAAGCCAGTAGTTTTTCGGATTTACCAGCTTAGATGACCAGTCCAGTATCTTCATGGGCGTAGTTTTGAAAGCTCACACCGGGCGCATAAAGGCTAGTTACGACGGATGATGATGATTCATCCATACTCATGTCTTTTGTTTTTTCCCTACAGCTTCCTCAGCCCCGACTTTCCTCAATGGCCACAGATACAACTACGGAGTGGAAGGAACTGTGTCGATCTACCTGAGTGGCGCCGACAAGCAAGAGACCAGCGTCAAGCTCCTGGGTCAGGTGTCAGTGTCCTCTCTAGGCAACTGCGCCCATGTGCTCAGGGTCCAGAACCTGGTCATCTCCGGACCTGACGGCAAGGTGAGCTGATACTTTTTCAAATACGTACTCTGGACAGTATGGCCGTGTGTTAGGACGTAAAATTACGTACTGAATACCACTAAATGTTCTTGTCTGTATTCTGAAAATCTCTGAATTTAATATTTGAAAGTTTATTTATGCCAATAGGCTCCTCATTTTACAAGTCTTTTTCGGGTCTACCAGAGCTTCGAAAATACTTTTTTTTTAAAGTACAAGATAACCAAAAGTATGTATCACTGACCTAAAGGCTAAATTAACGCGATTGGATGCTGGTTTTGAGGCCACGTTCACTTAAGGATCGCGCCGCTTTCTCTATTGAGATCTTAATGTTCTCTTCTCTTCACAGAAATACAACAAGCCCCCCGGTCTCGAGAAGGCAGTCCGCTTCACCCTTCAGGATGGCCGTGTTGGTTCTGAGATCTGCGCAGAAGAGGGCGACACTCGCCGCTCCCTCAACATCAAGAGAGCTATCATCTCTCTGCTGCAGACTGAGCAGAAGGCTTCCAGCCAGGTAATTGTCTACTTTACCGTCATCATCCTCTCTTGTCATCTTTATCAACATTAGCCTGGAAATTTCTTAGTCATTTGTAGCAGGTCTAAAAAGCTTCAATAATACATATCCGGAGTAAAATTGGGATCTCGGAACAATTCTTATTAGTTTGTCATCGTCACAAGGAAAGCATCTTGTATTATTTTGTCTTTTAAACGTAGTGCGATCAAAGTTCGGCATATAATCTGCATCGAAATGTTTTATTAGACAAGGTGACAAATCAATATTTAAATAAATTATTACGTTCTTGGGAAAAACACTCCTCATTCATTCTCCTGCTCATCTCAAAATCTGTTAGCTAACTTTTATTTCCTCACTAGGTGGACGTCTTCGGTGCCTGCCCGACGGACGCATCCTCCTCCCAGGAGGGCGGCGCCGTGCTGGTGCACCGCACCCGTGACCTGTCCCGCTGCGCTCACCGCGAGCAAGGCCAGAACGGACCTGTGCTCGGCATCACCAATGACAACGCTGTGAGTTGTGTTCTTGATCAAATTTTAATTAGGGTGAATTTCCTCTTGGGAAATATTGGTGATGATAATTCAAGGCCAGCAAGCTTAACTGCCCATTACCTTATTAGCTTTTTTATGCATCTTTTACTTTATTTTACTAATTCCACATTCTTTTCACAGCAAATCACTGACACCCAAATCCTCCAGTCTACCCTCAGCGTAGAATCCAAGGTCAACAATGGAGTGCCAGAGAAGGTCTCCGCGACCGAAGAATACCTGTACCGTCCATTCTCCATCGGCGAAAACGGAGCCCGTTCCAAGGTCCACACGAAGCTGACCCTCACTGGAAAGTCCGCTGGAGCTGATGCTGCTGTCTTCACTCAAGTCCGAACGATCATCTTTGAGAACCCTCATGGAGTTACCTTGGAGCACAGCAACTTCCAAGCTGCTTTGAACGCTGTCAAGGAAACTGCGAAGACCTGCGGGTCTGAGGCTAGCTCGAAATCTGCTGGCAACTTTGCTCAACTCGTCAGGGTAAGTGTTTGCTGACTAATTCCATTACATATTTTTACGAAATATTCGACATTAAAAAATATAAACGCGTTATAATTAGGTCCAAGAGTCGTATTCTGCTGTAGTTAATTTTCAGATTAGACTAATTTGTGTTTTGTTTTCAGATCTTGAAACCCACTAGCAAGGATGATCTTATTAAAGTCTTCAACGCGGTCAAGAGCAACAGCTTGGAAAAGTAAGTTCCAAAGAAAGTCATCTGGGTTTTTTTACTAACTGAAATTAATTTGTAAGACTTTAATTATATACCTAGCCTGTCTTTGTTCATTTGCAAGCATAAAATTGTATTTTACCAAAGGCAACATTTATTCTGTGTAAAAAGCTCAGCCTCTTAAATTTTCCTTGACAATCTATTCAAGTTCTTTTTCCCCTCCGTCATTTTGTAATAGCTTGTAATCTCCTATCTTCGCAGGCGCGTCTTCCTCGATGGTCTTCTCCGAACTGGCTCCGGCAACAGCATCGAGGCTTCCATCCAGATTCTAAAGCAGAAGGAGTTAGATGCTCTTGAGCAGCAGATCGTCTTCCTGTCTCTTGGCAACGCTAAACACGTCAACAATGAGGCTCTCAAGGCTGCCACTGTAAGTATTACAGAATCAGTAGTTCGAGATATTTATACTGCTATTATTTATTTTACAATTATTCTCGAATATGCTAAAGATCGTGTACTTAATGTTTCTTTTTATCATGCTTTGGTTTATTGATCAAGTTATGCAAATTATGAAGTACTTGAGATTAAATAAAAATTGTTTTTCGTCCTAATACCGACATTTACCATCTAAAGTCTACTCATAATAATTGTCATTCTGCTTTCAACCTTTATCACTAAAGTATCTAGTACTAGAAAACATACCTGAAATCTTGTTCTTTCTATCAACAAAACCTTATTCTATTTGCCTTTTTTCAGTCTCTCCTGGACATTCCTAACATCCCTAAAGACACGTACCTCGGCGTCGGTGCTCTGGCTGGCGCGTACTGCCGCGACCACTTCTGCCACACTCGCAAGTCCGAAGGCATCGTGGCGCTCAGCACCAAGCTTGGAGCCAAACTGCAGAACTGCAGACCGAAGACCAAGCTTGAGGAGGACAATGTAAGAAACGACAGTTAAAGACATTCTGCTGATTTTTTCACTGTGCTTTTTCTTGGCAATGATAATAAAAGTAAATACATACTTAGATGTTTTAAAATGAAGACAGACAGTGATTGTTCGTACGACATGGGAATTTGAACGAAAAATTACTCTCTTTTGATATCAGCGTAAGCATCCTTTTAAATAACAACTCTTTTTCTCAGGTGGTTGCCGTACTGAAGGGTATTCGCAACATCAGACACTTGGAAGACATCCTGATCGACAAAGTGGTGCACTGCGCCGTCGACAACAACGTCAAGGCTAGGGTGCGAGCGGCAGCTCTTGAGGCCTTCCAGGCTGACCCCTGCTCCGCTAAGGTAAGAGGTGAAACAAGTGAATGTTAAAGAAGAATTGACACCATCAATTATTAGTAATAACAAATTAAAAAGAAACTAGCAGTCCTCGTCAAGATAATCAAATCATACAGGTTGTAATAATAGCATCAAATCGTCCTTTGTTTGATTCAGGAAGCCTTTGCTATGAGCACATTATTTATCAGTCAATACTAATAGGCATAATATCATTACTAGGTCAAGAAAGCAGCGCTAGACCTCTTGAAGAACCGTCAACTGGACTCCGAAATCCGTATCAAGGCTTACCTCGCCGTCATCGAGTGTCCCTGCGGAAAGTCAGCCACGGAGATCAAGAATCTTCTGGAAACCGAACCCGTCCACCAAGGTGAGATAATTTTGTCTTCTTGGTTAGGATAGTCTATAACATCGTCAGTTTACCTTTGTGGTGCCTTTTATTCATTGTGTTTTATAATTATTTGCTATCCTTGTTAAACACATAAACTAGGGCCCACATGACAGATCTTACGAGAGATTAGTGAGTCTTTACTTGACAATTTATAATTATTATCTACATAATTCTAACTTACTTCCAGTCGGCCGCTTCATCACCTCTTCTCTGCGCCACATAAGGTCGTCGTCCAACCCCGACAAGAGGCACGCTCGTGAACATTATGGACAAATCCGTACCCCTCTCCGCTTCAACGTTGATGACAGGTAATGTTTCATCATCATCACCGTATTCTACAGAAAGTTTGAATATTACAAATAAAACATTATCAAAACCATCATCACCGTCATCTATATCAGTAACCAACCTAGATATATACGTCTCACTACCAGGGATAGGCTTTATCTCAATGTGAGAGGACTTGCACTATAATTCCCGTTGAGGCCTTTAGTTTAGTTATTTTTATTTTTTTTATTTTTTTACTTTATATGAATTTTCTTCATCATTTTCTTGTTTTGTCATCATTATGTTAATGGATTGTTTTATTTAACAATACGTTTTCTAACCTCAACAGGAAGTACTCCTTCTACCGTGAGGCCTCCTACAACGTCGATGCTTTGGGCATCGGCGGCAGCGTTGAGCAGACCGTCATCTACTCTCAGAACAATTTCCTCCCTCGATCGGCCAGCCTTAACTTGACCACTGAAATCTTCGGACATAACTTCAATGTATTCGAGGTATGCATAATTATACACATACATATTAATACTTTTCATATAACATTCTGTAATTGATTTGATGGTTTGAAGGTGATTTGAAAATAATACTTTGCTCTGAAGATTTTGTGAGGTATCCTAAAGAGAAGAATATAGTAGTTTCTTCTTTAACTGTGATAAAAAGTTTAAAATTTAGTAACATTTCATTGAAACTTTTGTTTCAAATTCACCGAAATTGTCGACGTCTACCTTAAAATTCTGGGGGCTGTACCTATTTAATAGAACAAGCGTGACGATTTGTATGGTCATTTTCTTGGTTTTTCCATAGATCGGAGGTCGTCAAGGCAATTTGGATCGTGTTGTGGAACACTTCTTTGGCCCTCGAGCTTTCTGGCGCACCGAGGAGCCCCAGGCCGTCTTTGACAACCTTAAGAGACGCTTCAAGGAGGCTGAGCAGAAAATCGACCACGGAGTGCGCGGACGCCGCTCCATCAAGACTGAAGTTGACAACTTTGACAAACACGTAAGTGTTTAAACATTGTAGGTATAGTTTTAGACAAGCCTTTAACAGTTCAATGATTTAAATAAACTGAAGATGGTGATGGTATTACGTATTTCATGTAATGTACTTTTTTGAATTTGGAAAGACAGTTATAAATTTATTTTCATTTTACAGGTGAAGGCTGAATCTACTCCATACAACAACGAATTGGACCTTGACATCTACGTTAAGCTGTTTGGAACTGACGCCGTCTTCCTTTCTCTTGGAGACGACAAGGGTTTCGACTTCAACAAGGTCCTCGACCAGCTCGTGAAGTCTGTCAGCGACGGCATCAACAAAGTCAAGCACTTCCAGAAGGAAATCCACGCGAACGTTCTCTTCTTGGACACTGAGCTGGTCTACCCAACTTCCACTGGTCTTCCTCTAAAACTTGACCTGGTTGGTTCCGCTACGGCCCGCCTTGACATCGCCACCAATGTCGACATCCGCCAAATCCTGCGTTCCCCTGAAAATGCTAAGGTTGACATCAAGCTGGTGCCCAGCACTGACATCGAAGTATCCGGTCTTTTCTTGGTCGACGCTGACGCTGTCGCCACCGGTATTAAAGTAGTGACCAACTTGCACTCCTCTACTGGTGGACATCTGATCGCTAAGATCCTTGAGAATGGCAAAGGAATCGATGTCCAATTCGCGTTGCCGATTGACAAGCAGGAGATTGTGACCGCTTCCAACGACCTTGTTTACTACACTGCCGAAAAGGGACAGCAGGAAAAGAACACCCCTATCAAGATTGATACTGAAAGGAAGGAGTATTCTGGATGCTTCGATCAGCTCTCGAAGGTTATTGGTCTGACCCTTTGCGGTGAAGTCTCAGTGCCATTCTCCGTCTCTGGTAAGCAAATCATTTTGAACTGTCTCTTTTTTTTCACGTTTTATTTTACTTTGAAAGTATCTATTTTTTATGAATTACATTAACATTTATTTTTTGTTTTTAGGACCAGAGGCCCAAGCTTCTGTTTCCAAGTTCCTGGGTCGCTTCCCTCTGACTGGACCATCGAAAGTCAAATTGGTGCTAGAGAAGAATGATCTCCGCGGCTACCACGTGAAGGGTATCGTACGTAACGATAATCCTGAGCGTCGCAGCTTTGAGCTGCTCTTCGAAGTCGAAGGTTCCCAGAACCGTCGCACTCAGCTCTCCGGAGAACTCATCAACAACTCTCAAGAAAAGACCTTGAAGCTGAACCTTGACTCGCCTATCAAGGCTGCTGCTGCCCAAGTGTCTGTTTACACCAAGCCCAGCGAATACGTCCTCCTTCTTAAGGGTAACTTGGATGCGCAAGAGTACTACGCTCGCGCTGGCTTCAACGTACAAGGCAACGATAAACGCAGCGTCTTCAAGCCTATCGTCGAATACCAACTGCCTGGAGAACAAGGCAAGCAGAATCTCAAAGTTGAAGGACAGCTGATCAGAGAGAACAACGGACCTACCTCAAAATACACTTTGGAAGGCATCAAAATTAACCTCCCTGGTTCTGCTCCTAACGATGTTGTAGACATCAGTGGCCATTACGTACAAAGCCACTCCCCTAACAGCTTCGAACTTGACCTGAAGGCCAAGAAGGGAGAACACAACTTGATCTTGGGCGGCTCTTTGAAGGGACATGACATCAAACTTGAGTTCCAGAATACTGTCAACCCCTTCGTCAACTTCAAAGTTACGGGACATTCCGAATGGGGAGATACGGTAAGTTTCAAACATTTAGACTTCTTAAAAATCATGTTTCTTCTTTTTATAATAGCCCACTTGCTTCCCTCACCAAAAATATCTTTTACAAATTTAATAAGTAAAATGTATTTCAGGTACGCAACGATTTTGACCTGATCTACGGTGGTGACTTACGTGACAACCGCAACCGTGTGACCTTCAACCAGCTCCTGAAACACTACAAAAAGCCTCAAGAGTTCAGCCTAATCACCAAAAATAAGTGTAAGTTCCACATTCAATCAAATCACCACAAAAAATATTATGAAATGATAAAAAAATCTTCATGTTAATAATTTTATTTTATTTTCCAGTTGAAGTCCACGCTCTGCCAATTAAGGTTAAGTTCGACGCTGAAGTTGATCCCAAGAAGATTGACGTCGAAATCGAAGGACAATACGTCGACAAAAAAGCTGAATTCGACCTTGAAGCCAGGACCCAAATCAAACATCCTGGAGACTACAGCGTGAAGGTCGTGGCTAAAGCTGATAAGCGAGGTCTCGAAGTTTTCGCCAAACGCGATATTGTTTCTGCTGACAAATCTAACTTAGAGAACTACATTGATATCAAGGACTTCGGCAAATACGAGTTGTCTGGTGTTGTGACGCACAAATCGAAGCCCAATGACGTTCATCTTGCAGCTGTTGGTCATTTAAAGATCAATGGTGCCGGAAAGAAGGAAGACATCAAGTAAGTATGACGTTAAACTTTAGATACTGCGCTAATGGCACCATATTTCTTTATGTTTAAAAAGATTGCTAAATGGATTTACTTATTAGTGTTATTTAAATGAATACCATCTGAATCAACTAAACCTCCACTTTTTTCACAGATTCGACATCGGAGCTATCGACAACTCGAACCAATACTCATCCCACGCTAAGATCTCTTACTCCAAGGGAGACATCCTGGACTGGCTTCTGAAGGTCACCCGCGGAGCCAACAGCAAGGGAGAGCTGAAGCTGATCCTTAAAGACACCATCAGTGCCAATGGCCAGTACGCAGTCACTGATGCTGACGGCAAAGGCAACGGTGCTATTCTGATTGATTTCAAGAACGCCCAGCGCAAGATTAAGGGAGATGTCAAGTTCCAGATCAAGAACCCCGTCTATAACGCTGATGTCGACGTTTTCTTGGACTTTGAGAAGAACAACAAGGACAAGGTCTCCTTCTCTACGAAGACCAAGACCACTGACAAACTTGTGGACTCCAAGTAAGTTTTAAAAGTAATCCCGCTTTTATCTGCTGAGAGTTTTGGGATCTCCCCAAGGAGTTTTAGTGCGGTATGACACTTCACACACAATGTTGAATCGTTTCAATTGCATGCTGGTTTTGCGGTGTTTTCCTTCATCGTATAGCGTGTATATTTAGATTAGTCATGGCATGTTGAACAATCGCCTTGTAATGTCAAAGAATAAAATCTGTAGGACATAGCTATTTCCAATCGCATCAATGTTATAACGTTATCATCGTGTCACTCATTACTATACTTACACTCTGTCTCGCTACGATAGTCCGGCTCATGGAGACGGTCCTTATCGTTTGGCCTTATTAATCCTAAAACTTTCCACAGGAACAAATTGGAGTACGATGGCAGGGAGACGGAGGTCAACGTAAATGTAAACCACGACAACAAGGTCGAGGCGGCTGGGAAGAGTGCAGCGCTGGTAGAGGTCGTGCTGCCAACCGAGAGGGTACTCAGCCTGAAGGTGGACAGAGACATCACGCTTAGGGATGATGTAAGTGTTTGATTAAGAAAACAATGATCAACTGGAAACATTCAGTGCTTGGTATAGGTATCTAGAATCTCACGATGATCGGTCGTTGGCCAAACCCATTCATCGACCTCCAGCTGCATTATAAAGATTATCGGACCAAAAAACATTACACTTTAACTTTTAATGCTATACCAACCTTACTTACTTACTTACAAGAGTGGCCCATAATCTTCTATACAAGACAGGTGAGCTAACATCTATTTCATTTTAGGTGTACAACGGTCATGCTGAGGTCATCCTCTCCGACGCTGTCAAACGCGGCGGAGCGGCTTCCACGATCAGCTACAAATCCAAGCTCAACAACTGCAACTTCAAGAAGGACGTCTATCACTACGAAGGCCAGCTCGACCTGACCCTGAAGGATGGAAAGAATCTGCAGAACACCTTCTTTGTGAAGAACAGCTTGGATGGAGAGAAGGGCAAACTAGAAATCAAGGTAAATTTAATTCTAGTAGAGATGTTTTATACGCTGTTACAAGGAATTAAAGCAATACACTTAATGCTAGTCCAGTAAATCAATAATTTTTAAAGTTAGTTTCGGTATTTTGCTTTAATGAAAGCCTTTGAGTTTGCATTTTGCTATATCTTTATTTTTTTTCCAGTCTGACGTGAACGGCAACCTTATCGCTCACCCAGCGTCTCTCTCCGGAAGCATCGACTACACCGACCCTGATTCCCTTGAGGGCACTGAGAGCTACAGGCTGAAGGGTAGCTACGGCAACGACATTGGCTTCGAGCTGGTTGGCCAGGGAGAGCTCAAAGTTACTGGAGAAGGTGACAAGAAGTAAGTACATGTTCTAAACAGAGCACAGCTTGAATGGACGTCTGAATGGAATGCGGAGGAGATTACTTCAATAAAAGCTATTAAAATTAAGTCTATCAATTCAGTTTAGGCTTTTGGTATTTTTACCAAATTCAATAATGAGAAAGTTATTTTCATATGCTTTTGTGAATGAAATTGATATGGGAGGTGTGAACTTTAAATACTTGAAACTTATCTTACTTACCTTTTTTCATTGTTCATAGGTACGTCGACGACACCACTGTCAGCTTCCGCCTGCCTTTCGAGAAGGCTCACGACATCAAGATCGTATCCAACTGGCTCTGGCTCATCCCTGAAAACAAGAACGTCTACCTTGAGGTATTATTCAATGTGATAAATCTTTTGTTGTAGTGTACAATATCACGATTCGTAAATTCAATATTAAAATTGTGTATGAATACAACACTTGAACTATTACATTAATCAAGTATTTCAAATTTAACTACACGCGATGATGTATACCTACATACTTGCTAAACATTTTTATCTGTAACCCATTTGATTGAAAGAAGTTGTAACACATTGCAATTACAAAAATAATAAGCAAACGATAGACTGACACACAAACAAGCATTAGCCCCAAGCTTTTAACACCCATTTTCTATTGGAAGTTCATAATAATCTAACTCCCTTTTCCTTTCAACAGTACACTTCAGTCCAGTCAGTGCAAGTGAATGCTGACGTCTACAAGTTTGACGCTAGTGGCAAAGTTGGTCCCAAGAATGGCTTCACGAAGGTCAAGGTCCTGGTACCTCATGTTGACCCTCTGAGCGTTGACTTCAACTACAAGGCTGACCTTGAAGGTACAATACATCTTATTTAATAACAAAAGAGGGTGATGAATGTTGATGAAGCCAAATAAAGATTAATGAATGACATCGAAGTAAAATAGGTTTGAGATCATTAAAAGAAAAATAATAATACAACTTTCAATACGAATCCCTAAACGAAGCTTTTCTAACTTTGAATAGTGAAGAGGAGCTGCGAACCAAATAGCGAAAGAAAGAAACAAAATAACAATTTCTACTTATTTCAGGCGAAAAGAAGACTGGTAGCATTGACGTCAAGGCTCTGTACGGAAAAGGCAAGAGCGCGAACGTTGTGGCTGAAGCATCGTCAGGCCAGCAGGAATACGCTCTGAAGATCAGGACTAACACTCCTCAGAATGAACAGCTCAAGAAACTGGAATTCAGCGTTCTTTCTAAGGTAAGTTACCATTCTAATACCTATTTGTTGTCACACAATTAAGACACGTGAAGATAAAAGGTGAAATCAGTTTTTGAGTAAAAGTAAGCACAAGTCTGTAATTAATTAGATGATCGTGTTACATCTTCTGTTGGTACTTTAACTGAAACTTGTCTCAACTTTCATAGGTAAAACTCATTTCTTTTATTAATATCGTTATTTTCTTTCAGAACCCGTCTCCTGACTCCTACAGCTCCATCGTCATCGTTGATGCTGATGGCCGCGTTTACAAGACTGAAACCTTGGTAGTCTACTCTAAGTCCCACCCACTCTTGGACGTCAAATACACCAGCCCTAGCAGCCCTAAGACCAGCAGGTATATTATAAAGATTACAAACTATGCACAGCTTAAAAGTAAATACGACTATGTTTTGTTAAATTCGCACTTTAATTTGTTCCTGATACATCCTGATTCATCAAGTTTCAGAGTATTATTTAGCATACTTACGCTTGTATTTAAAGCAATTTTGTTTTGTTCTGTTCAGAGTTTATCTGAAAGGCGAGTACCTGAGCTCAACCCAAGGCAAGTCCGAGATCAAGGTCGAGAACATTAAAGACATTAGCCTCGATGTCACTTCCGAAGCCAGCATCCAGAAGGACAATGTTGCCATCAAAGCTGTCGCCAACTCCGAAGCTCTCGGATGGAAGAACTACAACATCCAGATCGTCAGCAAAGACGCTGGCAGCGGCAAACGCCTCGAATTCCATGCTACAAACGACAACAAGAACGTTCTCAGCGGAAGCACGTCTTTCATCAGCAAGCAGGAGGGCACGAAGACCATCGTTGAGGGTTCCGGCTCCGTGAAAGTCAAGGAGGATCAAAAGTCAGCTAACTTCAAGTACATCCGTACTCTGCTGACCGAAGGCAACGAGCAGGGAGTCGAGGTGAGAACTACTACCATCCTATGCTATACCATAACCTTATTACCTTGTAACTTATAACCTTACAGACATTTTGACTCACATACGGACACTGACAACATGACCAAGCATGATTTTTTTTTTCTGTCGCTATTTCTGTTTCCTTTTTCTTTCTCTTTGCCTTTTCCCAAGATCTTTCTTTAAAGGTTCTTGTTCTTATTTTTAACCGACTTCAAAAAGGAGGAGGTTCTCAATTCGACATAATTTTTTTTTTTTTTTTTTTTT
>BHDV01043008.1:95271-106397 GCA_005406045.1 Adoxophyes honmai | reverse complement strand
CGTTCAAACAAACAAACAAACTCTTCAGCTTTATTATATTAGTATAGATTTGAAGTCGGTTTTTTTTTGTTTAAAATTATTTCAGACTTTCTTGAACTTGGCCATCGGAGAGCGCAGCTACGTAGCTGAGTCTCGCGTCACCAACTTGGAGTACAAGAACTCTTACCTATACTGCGAAGAGAAGAAACAATGCGCTAACGCTGAGCTGCACTCTAAAATCAACATTCAAAGTAAGTGTGCCGCTTCAAATCATAACTGTTTACTGTATTAATCATAGAGTTGCCATAATTTTTTTACAAAGTACAAACTAAAGTCATGTCTGATTCAAAGCAAGGTCTGTGGTGTAAAACGCGTTCCTAGTAAATTTTCACTGTCCACCTTATACTAAATACGGAACCTTTATGATTTTTTTTCGTTAAACAAGCTATTGAACAAGAATTCATTTAACTAACCAACGTCTTTCTTCTAGAACCCGGCGTCTTCCAGCACCAGTTCAACGTGGGTGTGGACCTCCGCAAGCTAGGCTTCGCGCCTGAGTTCGGCCTCCAAGTCTCCAACGAAGTCTCCGAGCACAAGCTGCCGCAGTACAGCCTGGACTTGCACATCAACAAGGAAGACAAGAAGTACCATCTGCATGTCTACAGCACCCCAGACCAAGGCAGTAAGTGGATGTCCAAAGTGTAGCCGTGATGGCCCTGTTTTAGTAAAGTAGATTGTTGTAGGTTCAAATAAAATCTGAAATTCACCGCGAGGAATTCAATTTAGGAAATCATTGTTGAATTCAGCGTTAAATTTTCAGTCTGCATTGGAAGCCTTGTTCTCACTTGATGATGATGTATGTTTATTAAAGTATTGGGATACATCAAAAACTAAAGCTATACCTAAATGACGTGCTGGGGAGAACAGCTGAAGTGGACTGTAAAATAGATTTGATTCTATCTCTCTAAAAGAAACACAATTTAAGTTAGAAACCTATCGCTACTATACAATGGCACTTACACAACTAACATCAAATAATGTCAAAAACCGAAATACAAGTAATAACAACCATAAATACTATAATAACTTATAAGAGTTCGCAACAGAATTAATTCGATTTTATGAAATGCAAGAATTAATTGAGCCTTGGTCTAACACTATTTTCTCTTCCAGAATTCCCTGCCGGTGTAACCCTGACTCTGCCAAGCCGCGTTCTCGCTCTGGAAGCCCTGGTCAGCTACCCCACGAACAAGGGCCTGCCCTTCCCCATCCAAGGACACGTGGAGCTGCACCCTGACAAGACCAAGCCCCAACACAAGGCTGCCGTGAGGTTCCTCGTCGACGTGCAAGGCAGCGGCAAGTCTCACAGTGCCAACGCTGAGCTCGGCTTCAGCCATCCCAAATTGGGCAGGGTACGTTGAATTTTATGGCTAGTACTTCTGGTATTGAAAGTCAAGACAATAACAAAATGATAGCGTTGTGTTGGCTGATTTGAGCATTGGCAGTGAAATCAAAAACTCAGTTTGCAGTGGCATGTTAGTCATCCATAAGATAGGATCAATGTAGACATTTTAAGCGTCACCTGATGAATAGTCAACGTCCAATTGTGTAAAATTTACAGTCCAAATAACCTGTGTAAGAATGTCTTCAATTTGTCTAAAAATCAGTTCTGAATGTTAGTCATGATCTCTTTCTTTCGATATCTTTTATTACGATGAAGACAAGTGTTTAATATTTTTTCTCTTTTACTTTTATTTTAGGAGGCAGTCCTGAAAGTCCGCGGTGGACTTCACACTCCTGGTGAAAACAGCGTTAAATTCGAGTCCTCTGCTTCCATCTCTCACCCCAACCTTGGCAAAGTAAGTGATTTGAATTAGATTTAATTGAAGTATTCATCTGATTTTTAAATGTTGTTTTTAAAATCTTTTAAGGTGTCAAATTACTTACTAATTTTCGATTGTTTCAGGACCGTGAATCTAAGGTCGTGTTTGAAGCGAACCCGCAACTTGTCAAGCTTTTGGTAAGTGTATTAAACATCATTACTACACTGTAATTAACTGTACATATCGAGTTAAAAAAAATCAACAACTGTTCTACTGAAATTAACAAAAAAGCAACAACAACTGTCGCTTACATTCAAAAAAATATAAAAAAAATCATTACTACCCCATGAAAAAGAATTCTAACGTCAATTGTCTCCATAGGTGGACACTCCCCTCGTCAAGGTCATTGACCTGGAAGGCTCATCTACCTTGAAGGAGAACCTGCAGCAAGCCGACCTCAAGTTCAGTCTTCTGGAAGGCAAACCAGTTCTGGTCCACGCCATTGCCAAGGACTTCCAGTACTACGAGTTCACAACTGGTTACAGTGGTAATTTTTTTTTCTCATTAGTTCAAGTTTCATGATAATTATAGAAGTGGTCTTCATAAAAGTATCAGCTTATTAGAAAACTATTCGACTTCAAAAATATTGTTCTATTAGTCATTTTTGAATTTGTTTCATTCTTTATCGTTACGAAAATTCAAGGAATCAGGCATGTTTTCTCTTCACCCTCGTTACTTACTTGATCAGTTTCTAATAGCCATGGTGGATCATCTTCTTGTGTAGCGATTCAAATCATCTAAACCTTAAGTTTCAAGGGCATTCCATCAATCTCCTTATAAAGACATTCAAAAAGACCACTTCTAAATAAACTAACGATGCAGACGACTCAGAACGCAAGCTCAGCGTGGTGGGTCATCTCGAGCCGGAGAAGCGAGTGGACGTGAGCGCCGACATCGTGCTGCCTGGCGAAAGGAAGAACATCCTCCACGGAGCCTTGTACCTCCAGGACAACCTCGTCAAGAGCGACTACGGCATCTCTAAGGAGAACTTCAACTATTTCGTGGTAAGTTTGGATTTGAACTACTCTCATTAGTACGGTTTTAGTTCCATAATCCTGTGGATATTGAGCTATAAAGAGTCTGATTGATTTTTGCGTACGGTTAGCGATGTAGAACTTAGAGACTTTCAATATACAAATATCAAATAGTTTTGCGATTCTTAGAAACGAGACAGAGATCAGACTCTTTTCTAGCATTGATCTACAAGGAATATTTCAAATACACGAAATAATAAATGAGTATATTTTAATAGTTACCAGCCCATACTTTAATGAATGATTTAGTACTTATAGTAATTACATTACGTTATAAGAATTCAAAATTAAACCAAAAATTTGATCAACAGAACGCACTGAAGAACGATCTGACTAATCTGGAGCAACGCATCAAGGAGTTGGGAGAGAAGGCTAACAACGACTTCAAGAACACCCTCAAGCGAGTGCAGCCCACCATCGACGAGATCTCCAAGAACTGGGCAGATGAGTTCGAGAAACTGAGCAAGGAAATCGCCAATGACAAAACCCTGCGGGAAACCTACGATTTCCTGTAAGTTAATTGTCAGAGTATTAACACACTAATCACTTAACTCAATCCAGGGATAAGTAAAAATATACAGACAATCTCGATATTCACGTATTTTCCTCCGTGATACACGCTCTACCAGATGGTGCTCTGTTAGCGTCTTCTCATTCTCTTATACATTTACTATAAAACTTATTCCCCCACTTGCACATTTTTAAACTGTTCCCAGTCGTACAATTTTGACCCATCACTTTTTTTCAGGAGCGAAATATACCGGATCATCGGCACAGCTATTTCGGATGTGATTAAGAGCACCAAACCTTTGGTCGAGCAATCTTGGGAGACCATCAACACCACCCTCAAGAAGATCGGTGAACTCTACACTCAGAAAGTAAGTAATTTCTTAAATAGGTTTGACATGTGTAAAGAAGACTACTTAAGATTCCATTAAATATTTTTAACTTCGTTTTCCAAGTTAAAGTTTAAGCTAAATCGTCTTGCTGCACTGTCACGAAATTATAATTATGTAAGTTGTGAAATATTTCTCTTTCTACTTACTCATTAATCTTTATTCCTTCAATCAGTTGGAGCCTCAGCTCAAGAAACTGTACGAGACGGTCGCAACCCTGGCCCGCGAGTACTTCGACGGTCTCATCGACTTGGTTGCGCACTTCGCTGCCCTCGTCTCCGACTTCTTCGAGAAGCACAAGGCTGAGCTCCAAGAACTGACCAACACCTTCGCTGAAATCTTCAAGGGTTAGTTGAATCTTCGGCATCACTTGAAAATCTCTTGTACTTGTCTGTCTCCTCCTTACAGTCAAACAATATGGTGTACCATCGCGAACAGGGATTGTTGAGCCACTTACCTACGTTTGTAACTTGGTAGTGTAATACTAATCCAATAGTTGACATCTAGTCTGTCACACCGGTCATTGATTACACGTCTAAATTACGAACAGTGGCAAGTGGCTCAACAATCCCGGTTCGTGACTGTACTTTGTATTAAATTAGAGAAATTTCATCACATCAAATCTTTGTAATCTTTGTAATTAAGACAAGATTATTTTAATGAGAGCTGTTCATAATTTTATGTTAATCTATCCTTCAGACCTGACTCGCCTGATCGTGGCTCAACTCAAGGAGTTCCGTGTGAAGGTCGGTCAGATCTTCGCTGACGTCACTGAACAGATCAAGGATCTGCCGTTCATCCAAGTCCTCAAAGAAAAGGTGGGTACACAATGGTCGTTTATATCTGAAACTAGAAAATTACACAGAAGATTATACCTTGCAGTTCTGATCAAACTCGACTATAGTCAAACGGCATGCCAAAAAATATCGGACATTTGGTACAACATAGAACTCAAACCTCATATAACTTTGCAAGAGACTGGAAAGTTATAGGCTAAATTATGGGATGGAATATTGCAACTTGTAGTTGGAGGTTGCCCGAAACTTTACACAACTGAACAAATAAATTATAGTTAAATTATCTATTGTTTTTAAGACGTCTTCTCCCAAATGTTTTGCATCGTCTTCATCAATTTACTGACCATAATCTTGTATTTGTAGTGGCAAGAGCTAGCAGTACCTGATCAGGTGATCGGTGTCCTCAACAACATACACCAGGCCTTCCAAGACATCATCCCAACTCGAGAGGCCAAGGCTTTCGTCGAGGCTCTGCACAATTACGTCACCAAGGTATTTATTAGCTAATAATTGCATCTCTTCATTGGTTTTCCATAACTCCTTATTCTGAGCTACATCTGGTTAATATTTTTATTCTGTTTGATTTTGTCTCATTGATGTAGCTTTACCGGCTAGTAACTGTTGCGTCTACTTTTGAGAGGGTATCCATTAGAGTCGAGAGCCGTGTGGTATCAGATTTATAATAACACCTCTCCAAAAAAAAAAATAGGAAATATGTTAAAGTCTATTTTAGGCGACAGGCTTCACCATTCTATTAAGTCTTCAATGCTAATTACCGCCATCTACCCTCCAGAAACTGAAACAAGAAAAGTTGGACGATGCCAAGGAGCTCCGCAACATCTACGAGAAGTTCGCAGTTGCGCTGACGTCACTGGTTCAGTTTGTTCGCGCGCAGATCAACGAGCTGGGAGTGCCCGGCATTGCCAACTTCAACCCGGTTAGTAGCGAAAACGACAAGCAAGTTAGATAGACATTATTTCCATATTTAGCAATAGGATCATCCGTCCTTTTACATAAAATCTGGACATTGTTTTAGTTAGACTAGACTAGTTTTAGTTCGCTGTCGGATCAAAAGACAGAAAAGTTAAAACTGAATTTCAGTTTTTGATAATTAAGTTATTTTATTGAAACCACTTTCGCGTTTAAAGTAAAATCATCCAAATAATAAGAAAATTAATTACAAGTAACAATTTGGTAACAATTGCAAATATCAAAAACAACCTGTTCAAATTACCAATTAAATTAAAATAAGTTCTGTCGCGACAAACACTAACTATCCAGCGCTACATTGTGATAGTTTATATACTTACCGCCTGTCCCATCATTAAATCTATCTTTGTATCTCTAGCAAGGTAAACTTTCATTACGATATTGGGTTCAGTTATTAATAATCCACTAACCTTCTGTCTCCAGTCGGCCTTCATCAGCGGTCCTGGACGCTGGTCGACTCCGACCTTCGGCGGCTCTGCTTCCTTCAGCCTGGTGAACCATCTCCTGAAGGGAGACGTGCCCGACGCGCTTGCGCTGCTCCGCGCCTACCGCCCGCGCAGCCTGAACCCGCTTGACGAAGTGCCATCTAAACGTAAGTTGATTGAATAAGACTTTAACGCACACAGTGCTAAATGTTTTACCATCGTGTTTCGTTGGAGAATTTCGTACGAATTCATCAAATTGTGCTCTCTTAATCAGCTTCAGTGCCGTCTTCAGGGCATACTCTTGTCATTTTGTCATTTGACTCTGTGTAATTAAGTTTTGTATTAACAGACAATAATAATGTGACGCATTTAATAGGTACATTAATTGACTGACACTTTAGGTGTCGTGTTCCACGTTTTTCAAATGGCAAAACATTATTGCACTTCATCTATGATTCATTAAGCAGATATCGTACTGACTACGTATCTCGTTGCGGCGTGCAAAGTGATCAAACACTGCTCGTACAATATCCGTAAAACCAATAACGAACTCAAGGCGCTATGTTTTAAAACTACCATGCCACTATTTATGAAATCATCGCCTATTCACTTAGTCTTTAATTCTCTTCCCATGAATTGCTTACTTACTTAACCATCTTGTCCACAGTCCGCGCAGTTGTTGTCAACGGCCAGCACATCTTCACTTTCGACGGCCGCCACTTGACCTTCCCTGGCACTTGCCGCTACGTCCTGGCCCACGACTACGTCGACAGGAACTTCACTTTGATCCTGCAGCTGCAGAACGGAAACCCGAAGGCTTTGATCTTGGAGAACAAGGATGGAAAGACCATTGAGCTTAAGGAGAATGGACAGGTAAGGAATAATTCCAAACAAGAAATAGAATAATACGTCTTCATTTCTTCCGCGGAAGTAAGAAGGGACTAAGAACATAGTTTTGATTTGCTTAAGGTGACAGGCTATCAATTTTGTTACCATTATACCTCTTTAATGATGTCTTTAAATCTAAAATTATGCTGGAAGCGGCTACGGAGCGTAAAATAGTTTGTCTATGTAACGATTGTGTGTATGTATGAGAAAATAAACTTAACTGAATATTTCTGTCCATTGCTCTTTGTTGTATGTATTGATTTTCTTAAAGTCATTCTTAATACAAAATGATCGTCTGACTTTTTCATTCTTCATATAGTTAATCATGATCACAAGATATGAGGTGGTCTTGTTTAGATGTAGTATTAATTGTTCTGTTAACTTGCAGGTGACCTTGAACGGCCAAAACCACGGCTTCCCGGTGGATGAGAAGGACGCGTTTGCCTTCAGAGAAGCCAACGGACGCATCGGTGTCGGCTCCAACTATGGAGTCATTGCTCGCTGCACCAACAAACTTCAGGTAATCATAAACTTCAAAGTTGCCACACACGTCATCAATTATTGTTTTTTCTAAATCATAATATAATTTCAAGAAACATTGGTTCATTTACTATATGTTAGTATGACTTTTTGTACATAACTGCATTCGAAAAAATTAGGACAAATCCACAAGACAAAAGAGAAAACTAACTTTATTTTTAAACAGGTGTGCTACTTCGAAGTGTCCGGCTTCTACCTGGGCAAACTGCGCGGTCTTCTTGGAGACGGAAACAACGAGCCCTACGATGACTTCAGGCTGCCCAACGGAAAGGTAAGCACTGACATGACACTAATGTCAATACTTTGACAATTACTTAGTATCCGGTTAGAAGGACCACAAGAAATGCACTTAACTTTTGATACTACAACATCACTACACTAGCACTATTTCTCCTCTGCAATAGTGTTCCGTGGAACCTCTTGAACCTGGTGTCAGGTTTAGAATGACACTTCTCCGTTTCTCTCATGGCAAGAAGACGCAAATAAGGAATTAATATTAACAAAATTTGTTTAATATTTTGGATTATACGAAGTCATGAACTAACACCATTTAAAGACCAACGACAAGAACTGTTCTCTCAATCGAAACTATGCAAACGCCATGTTTTATATTTCCAATATGTATAACTTGACTTACGTTGACATTGTACATTGGTTATACATAATCTAAAATTCTAATCCGCTCCTTCAGATCTCAACCTCGGAGAGCGAATTCGGCAACGCCTACAAGCTTTCCGGCAGCTGCCCTGCCGCCAAGACCCCCGAGCACTCGGCGCACCAGCACCACGCCTCGCTGCCTGCTGCTTGCGAGACCGTCTTCGGCGGAGCTTCCCCTCTGAGACCTTTGAGCCTCGTGTTGGACATTTCACCGTTCAGGTTAGTTTTGTGTTCATTTTGTAGCGTTTCATCATCATATTTTAGGTTTTTCTTGTTAACGCTTTGTTTTTCAGTGCAAGTTATTTTATTTCTGTTTTTTGTGTTATAATTTGACCTATTTATTTTTGTAAGATTTCGTCTATAGATTTTGTAAAGTTTAATATGTCAAAAATTACAAATGTAGTATTAACGAGGATCGCAATAAAACTACTATCTGAGTTACTGTCAGCTGGGTTAGCACAGCAAGGCGTGAGTCGAGATGCGCGCTAGATAAACTGTACCTGTCATTGTTCAACTTGAAACGTCAGAACATGGCAGGTAGCCTGTCACGCGCGCGTGTCGCCCCGTGCGTATTGCTGTGCTTAGCTGTGGTTATGATTTGGCCTATTTTGTCAGGATAACCATTGTGACAAGTACATAGTAGGTACATACTAAAGTGATCTTAAAAACCTCGTTCCTAATTATATCCTCCCATCCACAGACAAGCTTGCATCCACGCCGTCACCGGCGACTCCGCCAACGCCCTCCAGCAAGCCTGCGACCTGGCCCGCGGCTACGCAGCCCTGGCCCTCACTGGCCTATTGCCCGCGGTGCTGCCCCCTGCTTGCGTGCAGTGCACGGACGCCGACAAACCTAAGACCCTGGGGGAATCCTACGAGCTAAGGCTTCCTAAGAAGCAAGCCGACATCATCGTCACCTTCGAGACTACCAAGGTTAGTTTAAAGGATGCTTATGAAAGAATTCTATAATGGTTGTAAGTAAAACAGTTGAATAAAACAATCGAAGTATGAATGGCTGAGAAATCATCACCATTATCAACATCAGTTCCTATTAATCTACTGACAACTGGACATGGATCTCTTCCGAGGCAATACTAATCCAGATCTTTTTGAAAACAAAATTGACTGCGAAACGAAGAAACTATTGCAACAAATAAACTCATACTGTAAAGAGTACCTACTTCTAAGTGTCCTTTAGCTTCTTTATCTACATTTAGTTTTTCTTATTAGGCTCTCTATCTGCTGCTATCTTCCTTTTCCTTTACAAAATGTTTGACCGTGACAATACACTTTGGAGCTAAAACTAATGCTACTAATATTTTCTACAGGGAACCGAAGAAGGCTACAGAAAGCTCGCAGTGCCTCTGGTTGCCCAGCTGGTGGACACCCTCAAGAGCAAGCACATCGATGACATCAAGGTCTACCTGGTCGGCATTACCTCCAAGATGCCTTACCCGATCCTCTATGACACTGACCGTGAGTATAAGATACTAACTTACTGATACTTGACTTAAGGGTCTCTAAAGGCTTTTTTTTATGCAACTCCTTCCAACTTCAGCTTCTTTCTACATCACTCAATCACTAGTTTTACTCAATCTTAGTCATAAAATTTAGCGAAGTGATTCTGTAAAATCAAAAACATCACGCTATATTTTATGAAACAGCAAAAGCAAATCAATAACTGTCTGCTTCACAAAGCATGACCTTCAAGTCATCAAATCATAGAAGCTACCATCTCCATAGTTGACATTTATGATTTTTTTCTTACAAATCTTATTGTGTATGTTATTGATGTTGATGATCACGACGATGGTTATATTTTCAGTGAAACTGAAGAACGCGAAGGTGCAGTTCCCAGACGAGAACCGTGTCAGCGCTACAGCTCCCGTCGTGACTGGCTGCGAGAAAGTAGACCAAGCCCTCGGATTCGTTAGGGAACTGAAGAAAGTTTTACGCTACTTCGGTATGTACTTTTCATTTCACTAATTCGCTTTTTCAATATTATAGCAATCTTAGTAAAAACGATAATGAAGTTAAGGTATAATGGACTAGTTACGCCTGCATTGAAATATTTATAAATGGATGCACCGTTTCTCCAGAAAAAAAAAGCAAAAACTAACGCAAACTCAACTAAACTTACAATAAAAACCGAACAAATATTCAAAACTACGTATATTCTTCGTCAGATATCATTTTACATGACCCTGTTCAAAGTAATGCTTGAAACTGTTCACTGTCTTAGTCCTTACGAATAGTTAGGGTTATTTTATTCTTGCAATCTGTTATCATCAACTGTACATTCGATGGCATATTACATATTATACTAATGATTATGTGCTTTTCCTCAGGTGTAACGAACACGATCGCCGGTTACCACTCCGTGCTGGAACTGCCTCTGAGACCTGGTGCTGTCAAGCACGCCATCAACGTAGTCGGTGAACACTGCACCCCGCAATTCTTCTTGGTAAGTTGATAACAAACAATTAACTTATTCGTTGTTTGATCATTGTCAGACACGATCAAAGACCAGATTTTTCTTTAGTTTATTTCTATCTTGTTTTTGGTATATTTCAGTCTTCGCAATTCTTCTCTGAGATATTTTGAGCTATTTGGCGAAGCAAATCACACCAAATCACTGATTAAAGTTTAGATGTTCACAATATTCTTCTAAGTCTATTTAACCATTTCTTCACCATCCTTTAGCTCGAGTACCTGAGAAGCCTGGCGTTCATCGAGATCTTTGAAGAGAACGCTTACACGCACACGCTTGTCACTGTCGCCGAGGACCTGACTATTGGCGGCGGCAAGAGCCCCGACCAAGTTGTTGGTGAGTACAAATGAACTTCAAAAACTTCAGAAGTAGCTAAACACTTTAGTACCACATCAAATTCAATACTGTGACACATTGATAATTGCAACTGATCAGGAAGAAATTGTTCTGTAAATGGCACAGTATCTACTAACAAGGAAGGGTACCCAACTGTCCACCTCCGATTTGATTCATTTTGATATATGTTATAGAGTAGTCTAAAATAACG
>BHDV01043008.1:59577-81840 GCA_005406045.1 Adoxophyes honmai | reverse complement strand
GTCAAGATTTTACATTCAGTAAACAGAATCTTTTCAAAATATTGCTAATTTGAAGTCGGTTTTTTTTTGTTTAAAATTATTATTGAATTGGTTTTACATTCGATTTCATTCGCTATTACTCTGCTCGTCGGCGCGGCCGTAGATTGCCGATGTATGTCAGTCAGTGTCTGTACTTCAAGATAAATAGGATTTGTAGGGTCAGAAAGTAAATAAATAAAATCGTGATTAAGTCCCTCGTACAGTCACGAACAGAGATTGTTGAGCCACTTGCCACTTTTTGGAATTAAGACGTGTAATCAATGACCGATGTGAGAGACTAGATGTCAGCTATTGGATTAGTATTACACGACCAAGTTACAAACATTGGTAAGTGGCTCAACAATCCGGGTTCGCGATGGTACATATAAATAGGAGTCAGTTGGATGTACCTCAGCGATGTCGTCCTTGAGCGCAGGCAGCCGGCTAGGCCGCAGCGCTCGCGTCGGTTCAGCGTGCCGTAGCCGCTCCTGCGCCGCCGTCAGCGCGCGCATCAGCTCCGGGTCGCGCTGAGCGTTGGTTGACGACATGCTGACGTTGATGACGCGGTGCGCAAGCCTGATATGGACATAGAGAGTTACTCTTAACTTTTATGTCGGAATCAGTTGATCCTATTGCCGATCGCCTGATTCTCTATGAAATATTGATGCCGATAGGTGTCAGCGGCAACGAATGGGTTAATTTCTCATGCAGAATATCAGTTTAGTGCAATCTCGTGCGCAAGCGTCTAAGAGCACAAGAGGCGGTGACGGGGGCGAAGTAGCTTGCCAGTTTGCCTTAACCTAACCTAACGGGCTTCAAACTTTAAGAAAAAGTGTGATAAACATAACTGCATTCAAATTAGTATTAGGTATAGTAACGATGCCATTATACAGAGAACACACTTTGCGTCGAAGATTTATGAAATTACGGGAGCAAACTTTCTTCCTACTCAAGATTTGTGAAAAAATAGGTATATCTTACTTTCTGATGGCAATTGAAGTGTTCGAGCACTTTTGTAGGTCGTGTTGTTCTTCAGCCGACTCTTCTTTCATACGCTGCATCGTTTCCTCTGCAAAAAAGACATGGCTTTAGCGTTACCGAAATACTGATCAAAACTAAATCAACTGCTATGAAAAATGCTTCTCATGAGTCCCATCGCCTCCAATGAGGTAATTATTATACAAATAATTACCTTAGAACCCGAGCTCAAGGAAAGTACAATCTGCCAGAGTCCAGGATAGTTTAGGAGACAAAAGGGGTATCTTTCCACTTACCAGCAGTCTGCACAAACTGCATGGGGTCAACGGCGCGGTCGCACAGGTCTCTAACTCTTGATAATGACTGCGAATACTGCGCCAGCTGAGTCTTGTAATCCTCTACCACGGCCTGCCGATGAAAAACAAAATAGTAATCCTATTCTATTAAAGTAAAGTACTTTTGCCATCAGATCAGATTCTTACCCACCTTATTGGCTAGTGTGTTGTTTAATGCTTACAATTTGAGTAATCTAACGAATGCTAAACATACTGAAATATTCAGATGCGTAGCTCATAAGTCTAATGCATCTTGCCCTAGTATTTTTACTGGGCACATTACATCTAAGACTAGTGAGTAAGATAGTACACAATGAGGACCAACATTCAAGTATCTCAAGAATGTCCAAGGCAATACTTTAAAAAAAAGTCCAGTAATGGTAAATACCTTTTCAGTTGGCTGGATGACTCTCTTTTCAGCAGCTTTCACCAACATAGGAGCCAGTAAGGATGCCTGTAAGAAAACGTTTCAGGTATTATCAGATCATCAACACAGCAGATAGCAAATTCTTGGTCAAATATTGTTTCCCATGAATTACACGTTTATTTCACAAATTCAACTGAGTACTATCATTACGGTGGTAGTAGTGGAATATCAGTTGAGCTTGCTTGTATTATTTTACTTTCATTTTGGGGAGCAATCGCAGTACCCTTAGGGGCAGCGCAGACGACAGACTTTTGTGCGATCGAGTCTGCGGCGTAATAAAAAATCTGAATGGAAACTCTCTGCGCGCCATTCAGAGTTTTTATTGCGCCGCAGACTCGATCGCACAAAAATCTGTCGTCTGCGCTGCCCCTTATTTACATCAAAACAAACGAAATATTCAAAACTACTACTTTGAGAAAAAGTAAATAAAATCGACTAACGCATAGTAGTTTAATGTAGGAAATGTCTATTCGATTTTCAACTATTTTCATTACAAAATAAGTGTAAGTATACCTAGTAATTCCGTGCTGATCAGTGTTAGCCCTTAAGTTATCTTATACCTGTTCAGTGCACTGTCGTAATTCTTTGGCATCGTCCCCGGAGTGCCCGTCGGCAACCGCTCGGGCCGTCTTCGTGACCCGCCCGAGGTGGGTCAGGAGGTCTCTTATCTTGCGCTCCAGCACAAATTTGCGCTTTGCTTCATCTGCGAAAGAACGACAATAGGAATGAAGGTCTCGGGATCAAGGTGGTAAAGATTGCCCTAACATATGTCTATCCTTAAAGCCGAAGATAGTAAAGAAAAATAGCAGAACAAAAAATGTAATGAAGATTAGAACAAGACGATGACAGCAAGAACGGAAATGAAAATGGCCATAGCAATAAATGTGATGATAGGGGATAGAATAGGTAATTGCAAAATAATCGAAAAAAGGTTATAAAAGATTGAAGATTAAATTGAAAATAGTGGTACGGATAAAGATAAAAAAATTGCATTAAGGTCATAATACATAGAATGAACATACTGGTGAAGATATAACTAAAGATAAGGCCGAATATGTAGATGATGAAAATTCAATATTTGGTACCTCTCTCAGCGTCTATGAGAATGTCAAGATCGGCCATAGGCTCCTCGTCCTCAATGAGATCTTCCACGACCATAGTAACGATACAGCGGTCGATCGATTTCGCTAGGTCCTTCAATCGATCCATCAGGACGCTGCAAAAAGGTATGGTTATACAAAATGCAAAATGTAGCTTTAAAGCTAGTGGATCAAATTGTCATTACTAAGTACAGTTTGTGAGAGCTGTGACCAACCGGCTTAGCACGACAATGCGCGCTAGCTGTCATTTTATGACACTTCTAGTTAGAATGACAAGTTAATAACTTGCGCGTGTCTCGTTTCGCGCGTTGTCGTGCGATATAATAAAGAAATATCAATATGAACTATTCTTCTTCTTCTTCTTCTTCTTAAAGTGCCACTTCATCACTGAAAGCAGTCAGCTCTTTGAATCGGACCCTGTCCATAGCAAGTCTGAACAACTCCTCCACGGTCTTTTGGACCCTTACGGCTTTCAACATTTTAAATTTTAATGAAAACTATTTCAGTAATATTTGTACCTGCCGATCTCTAGGTCGTACTTGACGCTGCACTGCTGAAGCAGTTGTTCACAATCTTCCACCAGATGACGCATCTCTTCTTGTTCTGTTCCCTTGGTGTGTTCTATCATCTACAACATAAGTAACATTATCAACTGATGAATTAAAAATATGAATCATCCAATAAAAACATACAAAATTGACTGATAATGTATGATTGGTATGTAATTTTGCTATCTCCAGTAAGCTACAGCGTTGATAGATTGAATATTGGGACGTGCTACTGTCACAAAGTCAATTCTAGCTCTCACCTTCTTTCCAACATCAATAACGTTTTTGGCAGCTTCCTCACCGTCCTTCTTGATCTGAACCTTGAATGTTGGCTTGTGCAGCCATTTGTTAGCAATGAGAACTCTGTAAATATGAAATACGATCAACAAAGTCTCGAAAACAAAACTACGGGTAAACAAAGCTATACCACACCAGATACCACGCTAATATTTGCCCCCAACCTAAGAAAAATGTCACCAAGCGTGAAACAAAGAAACGACAGTGCTTTCTACGTTTAAATGAGGGACAAATGTTGGTATGCTAAAGCTTCAGTAGATTTAACAGTGCATTAAAGATAACTTACTGAGTTTGCACATAGCTCTTAGTGGTCAAATCTGCGTCCTGCAAAAGAAGCGAAAAGTATTAGAAAAATGTTCTCGTCGACATTTTACTAATCAAAATTAATTATATCAACTTCGTGTAGAAATTACCTCATCGACTTCAATCGTTCCTTCCATTAATCCAGCATTTTGCCCATTGTTTCTGCAAAGAAAAATTTGCAATAGCTTAAAATACTCACATAAAATCAATGACTACCTAATAACTATTATTCAACGTCAACTGGAATAGACGTCTTCTCTTTTGTTGTTTTTGTCATGTTTAAGTATTTTGTACAATAAATAATTATACAACACATCAACATTTCACTACACAAAGACAAACATCACATTTGCATTTCCGAATCTAGTAGGCAGAGAACACGAAACGTTACACATATTCGTTACCAATTTTAACATAATTTTAGATTTAAACACAGATGAAAGAGGTTTAATAATTCACCCACCCTTCCCAATATCCTTGATGACCTCTTAAGGCATCTTCCAAAAAAATGGACCGGTGTTATTCTCCACCCGACACCACACCACAGCATCCTTACTGATATTATAAGTCAGAAAGTGAGTTTGTTTGTTTGTTTGTTTGTTTGTTTGTTTGTTCCGCTTTCCCGCCGTAACTACTGAACCGATTGCTTTGAAATTTTGCAGACGTAAAGATAAGAGTCCGGATTAAATAATAGGCTACTTTTTACCCCGGAAAAATTGATGTTCCCGAGGGAAAACAAAAATATAGTTTGCTTGATAGATCGATATCGATCGATGATAGATCGATATCGATCGATGACCGATCGATAGATGATAGATCGATGTGTGTCGTTTGAAACGAGAAGTTTTCTTATAGTTGTGTTGTGAGTTCCACGCGGGCGAAGCCGCGGGCGGAAAGCTAGTAGGTAATATTCCTAAGCACAGAAGGTCAAGTCTCGAACATGTAGAGACGTAAAAATATTGCTTTCTTTCTACCATTACCTCCTTGCAAGACCTTTCACAGCCACACCGGTAGAGGGTACCTAAACTGCAGAGTGAATTCCCCTGGCCACAAGAGGGGATACATTACTCTAAGCAACTAAGCTGCAAGTGGGTATAGGACGAGCATGGTTACAGATTTTTTTATTAGCCTGTTAATGTAACCCACTGCTCGGCAAAGTTTAGATTACCTGACGCAATTGAGCAGTTGTTCCGAGCTCTCGATGACGCCCTTGGTGTAAGTGTTGAACATGACCCACGTCATGGCCTCCTGGCTCTCGGTGGTGCGCACCACACGCATCAGAGCTGTGGAGCGGCTCAGCAACTCTCTGGTACAAAAGTTTGGTAATCGTTAACTATGATTATGGTTAGTGAACGTAAATGGTACACTTAGAGCTATGGTGTAAGAGGAGAGCTTTAAAAGTACTGTGTCTGTTAAATATTAATAGCAATTAGTAACCAACAAAATGTTAAATTTTTGTTACAAGCCTTTTTTGCAGACAATACTTTTAGCAACTGTACTTATAGCTATCTAATCTATCCTAAATTGAGTGTACCAAATTTCAAGTCAATCAGATCAACCGTTGAAGAGTTCCCTCCACTGGAGACTGTCACCAGAAGTCTACGACCAGATTATTGCGTTATCATCCGGTTTATACTTAACATGTTTCCGGTTTATATGTATTTAAAGATTTTAAGTACCTAGTAGGGGTAAGTTCTTACCCCCAAGTTTAAAGGCGAAGACCAAAACGTCTTCAAAAATGCGGATTCTTGGACTAGTTGTCCTCTAGCTCGTCTAAATTAGGCTACCTGGTTTGTGTGATGACCTCGTCGGCACGCATGCGCGCGGGCGGCGAAGGCGAGGGACGCGGCGCCAGCGCCGGCTGTCCTGCCGCCGCGCGCAGCGGGCCCAGCGCTTCAAGCAGCGACATCGCTGGAGGACACAGCTTGTCCTGGATAACGCATAGCTTGTTAAAGCGTATTTAAGGCGCAGAGTAGATACTCCTAAATACATACATACATACATACAGTCAATACGAGATTTCTATATACATACAGCACTGCTAGATCAAAACAGGGCTAACTCAAAATGTGCCACTACTCAAAAATGAGACTTGGCGTATGAACCTAGAGCTTAGTTCCGAATTGAGACACGTTTTGAACAGTTAGCTTTGTTTTGATCTAGCAATGAGAACTTATAATCACGTCTGAGTTCCCAAATGGGAAAGGCAGAGCACACGAAACGTGGCACAGATAAAACAACATATATTTCTGGAGTTATGGGACCCTGAAATGCTAGCTGGATCCATTTCTATATCACACATATTCAACGGTGTCAAATAAGTACTTCAAATTTAGTATGTCTTGTCTCATACAGGCTTTTTCAATACATTCCACTTAAAAACTTACCACAGATACATCATCCACGTTCAACGTAGCTTGCAGCTTGACTCCAGCCACGTCCACATTGTTGCTCGCGTCCAACAACTGTTGCTTCACCGTTGTGTCTGTCACTTTTTCTGAGCCCTCTTTGACAGCCTGCTTGAGGTCTGACAGCTGTTTTGACAGTAGGGACGACTCTTCTTTGGCCTGGAAAATAGACTCTGTCGTTGAGATACCAAGACAACTACGGTTTTATAGGTTGCATCGCGTGTGGTGTCGGGTTTAGAATTACCTCTGTCCACTTCTTCGGTGGATGTCGTAATCGTAAGAGGCGAATGAGGAAATAGGTTAAGGTATGCTACAGGCACCAGAGACACTAAAGTGGCAACGTAACACTTATCTTTTTTATCGAACTTTAACCTTAATAGTGCTAAAAATGGGCAACAAAACATGAAGATATGGCATTATTTATGTAAGTGAAGTTATGTTGTTATCGACAAACTGTGGCAACTATAGTTGCTCCTGAACCAGACGGTTCATCACGCTTGTATTCTCAAGTGGGGTATGCATAACACACGACACGTTACATTGACAAAACCATTAATACTTCCCATTACGTCACCACTTATAGTAAAATGTGAGGTCAAAAACAGGGAAAAATTGCTAGCCTGTCGCCTAAATCATACCTTAACCCATTTCCTATATTAACCCGTAATTCTAAACCAGATAACCACATCACTGATTAGAGCAAATCTTTCTTTTCTCGCATCTATAGTTCTAGGCCAAAAAGAAGTAGGTATTTAGTGACCTGATGCTCTATCCCGCGGCGCATGGCACGGAAGCAGGTCTCCTCGGCAGCGGCGAGCGCACGGCGCACGCGCGGCGCGTCGAACAGCCCTTGCTTCGCTAGCTCTGGGTGTTGTTCCGATATCGACAACTGGTGAGAAAGTGCAAATGAGACTTAAGCTGTATCTCTAAAGCAAAAAGGATTCAAGATCATTTCGTTGTTCGTCTATCCATCTGTCAATACTTTTTTTTTGTTTGCGGTCCCACGAAGCCTCGAAGTTCCCTTACATTTGCAAAAGCACCAAAAACCTATTGGTAATTCCCGAATATGTCCTACAATCACGAAAAACCACGAAGCAATATTATTTAGTACAATTAAAGACAAGTCTGATAATTGTAAGTATCTGAATATAACAAAGAAAAACTTTTGTAATACAAACATATTTTTGCAGTTATTGTCAGTCAGATCTGAACAAGCTAGAGTCCAGCTTGATTGGCCTTGGAACTAGAGGGCAGTTTCAGTGCAGAATAAGGCTACTTCCAGCGTTGTTTGATTATTTAATATATTTACCAAGTAAGCGCACTGCTCCGCATATTCCGCATTGTTGCTCACTGCTGAAGCTAACAGATCCAGCGAAGAGCTGAACTCCTGCTGAGACATGGGCTTGTCGCTCTTCAGGTTTTCTAGAAACAAATAGCGCTGGTAAATATCCTCTGGGTCACGAATACATACTTAAATCACTTTAATTAGTCCGTTTTAGACTTACCAAAAATGCGGCCTATGTCATGCTTCATCAAATTTTAAAAAACATGAGTTTGTTTTTGTCCTCAAACTGACGGACTTATTAATCAGAGTTTAGTACGATGGATCAGAGTTCAGTAGGCTCAGCACGGCAACACGCTCTAGCCGCCTCGCGCGCGGGATAGTCTGGCATTTTAGACAGTGACAGGTATAGTTTATCTCGCGGTCATCTCTACATGTGCCTTGCTTTGTTAAGCCAGCAATAAGCTATAGGAACCTTTGGTCGATGCAACTCACCTATCACGCCATGCTGCGTGTGCAATGCAGCCACACACTCAGCATACGGCAGTGTGCAGGTCGGCCGCGCCTGTAGGAAGCCCTGCCGCAGCTGCAGCGCGCGGCCCAGCTCATTGCAGTCGCGCTGTAGCTTCTCTGCAGTCGACGCTGTCCGAACCTGGTCATTGAAACAAAAGGATTGGGGTTCAGGATAGTAACCACTGAATAGTTCCGAGGCCCTTCTCTTGGCTCTATTATCAGATATACCTTTTGAGTTTAAACTAGGAGTAATTTACTCATCAAAAACGATTACTTTTAAAGCTGGTAATTTGGCTCGTCATTGTTAGACAGATAAACTTACCAATTTGTTGATAGCATCCGTCAGCGACCGACAAGCATCTTGTAGTCTCCTTCTCGATTCAAAACTCTCAGGCTCCTAAAAAAAACAATCAGCCTTAGAACATTAACTTAGTTGCCTTTTTAATTATCAACTTTGCTATTGAATAAGACTTACATGGCTGGCTGAGTCAGCGGTCTTCAGAAGGTTATATGTCACGAAACATAACTCTTGTGATGCTTCTTCTATTCTGTCGTGCTTTGCTGGATCCTGGCGGGAAAAAAAATCAATGACACCAGAGCCAACTATTTCATAACGGCCTAGTAAATTACTGGTATGTAGCAAAGTAGAAGTAGTAGTAGAAGTGGTATGTAGGATATAGAACGCGAGCGAAGGGCATTGGCTGTCAGGGCCAACATGATTGCTCGCAGGTTCAACAGGTGTACAGCACAAGTTAAAATAACACTCTTCCGTGCATATTGTACATCTCTGTACACCTGCAGCCTGTGGGTGAGGTACACGCAGCGTGCTATCAATGCCATGCGTGTACAATATAATGACGCGTTCCGAGTACTGTTGCGGCTGCCGCGATACTGCAGTGCGTCGGGCATGTTCGCGGACGCGCATGTAGACGGCTTCCACGCGACGCTGCGCAAGCGCTGCGCCGCGACGCTCGGCAGGGTTCGCGCCAGCCGCCACAGTCTCCTGGCCGTCGTAGCGGGGAGATGGGACAGTGCTCTCGTCAAGCACTGGACCTCTCAACATCTTAGTTTAGGTACTAACATAGTTATTTAAGTCTTTTTTGTAATAATACTAACACAATATGGATCATGTTGTCCGAAATAAACGCTTTTTATTTTATTTTATTTTTTTTATTTAAAGTGGAGAAATCTGGATGGAACTTTCATTGTTTTTTTGTTTCCCTATGTCGGTAGACTAGTGAATTAAAGTCATTTTGGCCCACGCTATGAGGCAATAGACAAGACTTTTTTAGTACCGAGAGGAAGGAAAATTAGCAAGGGGACACCAGCCTAATGGTAAGCAAAAACCATCACTCTTAAAAACCACAATGCTTCGCTATCAACCTAAGGTGTTATGCCAGATTTAACAGTAATGGCACTAGCTGTCAGTACCTTCTACGCTGAAACACAACAGTAACAGCACTGCAGCTTAGCGGATAAGATAGTAACAGTGATCCAGAAGACCACCAGCGACTAAAACCCGTGGATTGAAAGTGTTAAATAGACCTTGAGTAAAACTGGGTATTTTGGCCATGGAACTTAGAAGAACGTACTTACCTCGTCTGTCTTCATGGACTTAGCAATGGCAGTTAGCTGAAGCGCAGTCTCTGCGGTGAGATGAGCGGTCCTCGCCAGTGATTCAGGCTTGCCAACGCCGAGCGTTAACGTCTCCGACATAGAGTTCAGTTTTGTTGCTGTCGATTCCAGCTTCGCTTCCAATTGCCTGGTGATGTTCAACCAATTTAGTAAAACTGCAGTTTCTTCGGACTTCAAAAAGCTTTAGGATAGGGATGGCGAACCACTGGCACAAACGGCACGCAGCATAAAATTTTTGGCTTGGAAATTCCTCCAAGACACATTAAGTTAGAAAACAGTTTGCAAAATCAATTCAAGGAAAGATTCTTTGACGGTAAGTACCTACATCATAACCAGGTTGTTATTTTTTGGTAGAATTTGACACGATCATCAAAAAAGGTTCGCCATCCCTGCTTTACGGTATGTGAGTAATATTGAAAACCATAAATTAAAAATCAACTTACTTCTTATCGCCTTCGACTTTGTAAGTGTTAGCTGGCAGTAGCAGTTTCTTCAGATCCTCGTAAGCAATGTGGCTCTTGGTGGCTCCGGGCTTCGCTTGGAGTACTGCTTCAGCGTTATCCAGCTCCTGAAATGTAAAATAGTGTTTAATAGTGAGAATTTATTTAATAAACATCAAATGATCGTCATTAAGATTGACGTAAAGAAAAAAAAATACTCAATGGACGAATAGACGTCTGAGCAGATTTTTGACTTATTTTTGTTAAGGACCCTATCGAATTTGAATCCGAGCCGAATCGTGCCGTTTTTTTCGAGAGATCGTATCTATCTTGATCTAGTAGTCTATCTATGTTGGATCTAGGTATGTTGCAAAATTAAACTCGTACCTTAAGGATGTCTTCTGTGATGGAAACCACACCCCCTTGGCCCTCTGGAGTCCACGTGGCCACCTGCCTCCCAGTCTCCATGGTCAACAGCTTCAGACGATCGTGCAGTTTCTTCAGGTGGTCCGCCAACCTAAGTAGTTGCGCAAGATTTGAGTTGTGTGAAAATTATGAATGGACGACATAACAATCGTGAGACTTATTTTTGAGAGAGTTATTTGCACCAGACGAATCCAGCTTACTTATCGGAATGGGGGGCTCACCATGCCGCCTCAGGAGAGTGTCATACGTAGCTCAGGGAGAGGGAGTATTTAGTTACAACAAGTTCCATAGACTTTTACCCAGCCCAGGATGCAGTCGAACCGTCGATATAATTTACCATCAACGTGATTAAGTCGGTGATAACCAGAGTTTCTTTAAACCAACTTTTCTGGACACTTTTACTTATTTAGAAAAAATACTGTGAATGAAGAGTGTTGCGGCAATGATATTCTTTCCAAAGCGCTGGTCGACTCATAAAAATGTATAAAAGTGCTATATGAATAGAGTCTATTAGAGAAAATCTTGAGAATTTACTAGGAGTGCAAACCACGAATGTTTTACTCATATATACGTCTATGTGTTTGTTTTTTCTAGTACTGACCTTCTCCTTTTAGCGTCGTCAGCCACATCAGCGCTGGCCCGCATGTCGGCCAGGTACCTCGTGAAGGCCGGAGACAACTCTTGCGCACTGCGGCGCGCGCCCGACGCGGCAGTCGCCAGCCGAGCGCGGGACGACTGCAGCGAGGGCGAATAGCCCTGGGAGAGAGAATACTCAGTTTAGAAACTTTAGAATTACACCTCTTCATTTTATCTGTGGATCCGTAAAAGGCAACGAAGGAAAATAGATTAAGGTGTCTTTTAGGCGGCAAGCTAATGATCTGTCTTTTATATTTCTTTTATCAACTTAAAAACCTAAAACAATTATGTTAAATGTGGCTGTGAATTAAGAAATAGTTATGGTTCTGTCTATGTAAAGTTTCGTGTGCTCTACCTACTCTGTTTGGGCTATATCAGTCATACATTTTTATGACCACAGGGGACACCACTTTTGCTTCTTTTCGGTTCTTTTCTGTCACCCTTATTGCATGGGCACTTTTTACCTGTCGGCTTTTGCCATTTTTCCATAGACTTAAGGGGTCTCCCTTACTCACCTGTAGGGCAGTTTTCTCGCCCTCCCTTGGCAGTAACATCTGGTCTATACGATGTTCCAGTTCAGTAAGGTCGTTGAGAGCCTCGTCTATCGCAGCGCACTGCGTCGTCGCGATCGAAGACTGCGATGCGAACCTTTAGAAAAAAAATGGTTCCGTTGAAAAGACATTTCTTTGCTGATAGTGGAACTAAAGTTCAGCAAGCTCGTTTGCGACCGTTCCTAGAAATGGAATGCGGTGACAAGAGCGAGGCAATACAGACGTCAGTGGGGTAGTAAGGCATAGTGGAAAATAACATGTCACCATGTGCTATCTTGCCTCTGCTACCATCTCTCATTAACAGGGACGGTCACGCATGAGGTTGTCAGAATATAATATTATATTAAACAGATAGATTATCCAATTCTTCTCACATATTCTTCAGTCGTCCCAATTTTGAGTGATCTTTTCCCAGCTCTTCTAGTTAAACACTAACAACTATTTTAATCGGTTGGCTGCGAAATTATTAATAGCCTCCAAGCCGTAATACAACATGACTAGACGAGCAAAAACTGCTGTATACTCTACTTTGTTTTCTTAATTGAACTAGATAATTTCTGTGTAACATACTGCAAAAGCGTGCTGCTTTCGTTGAGCGGTCGCGCTTCCTTCTTCAGCATGTTCTTCTCTGGACTCTCCGCACAACACTCGATGGCTGTGTTGATCTTCTGGACTCTGCTGGCACATTCCTGTAAAATAACAAACTTACAATAATCACTTAAAGGGTTCATTCACATTTCTGAATGTAACTAAAAATCATGTTGGGTATCATTTTCGACAAATTTGTCTTTTTTTGGCGCCAAATAAACGCAATTTTCTGAATTCAATAATTTCATCCGTGTGGTGTCGGGTTAGAATGACACCTTTCCATTCTTCCCTGGATTTCGTAAGAGGCGGCTAAGGAAATAGGTTAAGGTATATTTTAGGTGTCATAATTATACCTGCCAACTTAAAACCTAAAACCATAGTTTTGACTTTGTAGCGTTTTGTTGCACTGCCTATCCCATTTTGGAATGTTAGCGGGATGTATGTATGTAATAATTTCAGTCCTAATGCCCTAAGTGTACAGTCAAGGACTTTAATTCATGAGCCACCATGAAATCAATTCACAGTAAACGACATCCCACAAATTATAAAGGGAAATTGTAATTATATTTCTTTGACATGGTTCTATGGTGGCTCATGAACCTGGTGTGGTGGCTATGTGGTAGTCCTTGACCGTACCATAGCGTAGCATGTATTGTACCTTAGCAGCCTTGTCGACGTCCCGCGCAGGCGCGGCGAGGGCGGCGGCCAGCGCTTCCGCCTGCGAAGCGGCGGCGGCGGCAGCACGCGCGCCCGGCCCGCCCGCGCGCTCCGCGCTGCCTGCTGAGCGGCTCAGCTGCTGCGCCGCCGAGGACACGTCGTTCAAGAACACCTGCGAGTTCCAAGTAGATAACAATGTGATGTCATGCGAGAACCAACGGAATAGGCGAGGAATCCTAAACACGCATTGCACGGTGCCTTCACGGAGAATAGGCGGGCTGGAGATGGCCGTAAGGGTTCCCGGACCGCTCATACTAATGGCCATGAAGGAGTTGGTTTTTTAGAGGGTATGCCCACCTTTGTTGGTAGAACCCTTCATACTTCCGTGCTGCCTCAAGCTGGAAGATAAATAAAGCCAAGATGCATAAAAAGATTACATTTATATTAGATACGTACCGCTAGGTCGACGATGTTGGTTTGAGCCGAGGGCGCTCCGGGACGCGGCCGCGACTGCAGCACTAACTGCTGCACGTTCAGCACGGCGTCTTCTAAGTCTGCGCGTCTCCTCATATCCTTAGAATGATGAGAAAATAGACGGTTAGAAAAAAGTTCACAAAAATAGGATCAGTTTAAAATAAACCGGCCAAGTGCGAGTCGGACTCGCGCACGTAGGGTTCCGTACCAAAAACTGCAAAAAATCAGAATTTTTGTATGGGAGCCCCCCTTAAATACTAATTTTATTATTATTCAATTATTTATTTTTAAAGTAGATATTTAATTAAACATTCTGTGAGCATTTCAAGTATTTAGCTGTTACAATTATTTAAATAGACCCAAAACAGTAAAAAAAACTACAAAAAAATAGGTTTTTTGTATGGGAGCCCCCCTTAAATACTAATTTTATTTTGTTTTAATTATTTCCTTTTAAAGTAAATATTTAATTAAATATTCTGTGAGAATTTCAAGTATTTACCTGTTACAGTTATTTAAAGAGATCCAAAATAGCAAAAAAAACGTTTTTTGTATGGGAGCCCCCCTTAAATACTAATTTTATTTTATTTTAATTATTTTCTTTTAAAGTAAATATTTAATTAAATATTCTGTGAGCATTTCAAGTATTTACCTGTTACAGTTATTTAAATAGATCCAAAATAGCAAAAAAAAACACGTTTTCTGTATGGGAGCCCCCCTTAATTATTATAATTATTTTAATTTTAGTATTTGTTGTTATAGCGGCAGCAGAAATACATCATCTGTGAAAATTTCAACTCTCTAGCTCTCACGGTTCGTGAGATACAGCCTGGTGACAGACAGACGGACGGACGGACGGACAGACAGCGAAGCCTCAGTAATAGGGTCCCGTTTTTACCCTTTGGGTACGGAACCCTAAAAAAGATCTTACCAAATAAGATGCATGGTTCATTTGTGCATGTTTGTAATGAGTAACAAATCTCAAACAATGACAAATACGATCACACTCCAAGCATTTGTAACGATTTGAGATAGTAAATTAATTATCAGAGATAACAGTTACGATTTTTCTTTCTTCAATGTAGTTTCCCAATCCGCCTGAGTCCGCGTTGAAACGGGCGAAGACTTCTCATGCTAAGAGGCCTGCCTTCAGCAGTGTGACTTACAAGGCTAAATGATGACGATCATTGAGCCAAGACTTCTCTAAAAGTCCTGTGTCCAACAGAGGGACGTACACGGCTAATGGCTTGGTGATGATCTTTGAGTTGATAACTTACTTGAGGCGCATTCCTGCACTTAGCGTTGGCCACATCCAATTCCTTCAGAGCGTCGGTCAGCTTGTTGGCAAAGTCGGCCATCGCTCGCCGCTCGTCCGCAGGCTTGCTTGTGCACTCGGCGTTTTGCTAAACACAAGGCAGACCTTAACATGTAGAAGAAATCTAGCTCTGGGTACCTTCTGCTTACCTGGGTACCTTTTGTGAGATAATTAGCACCAATTTCGAGTGGAATTTTTACACGGGTGGCTATGTTACACCTGAGTAGGTATCCTTTGAAGTTCCGAATTTCCATTTTATTTTTAAAATTACAACTTGATGACTAGAGAAACTGGCATTGACATTGGCAAGGCGTTGAAATGGTCGCTAATGGCGAAATAGGTCTACACTCATCATTATTAGCACACAGGATGATCGATAAAAAAGTTACAGTGTTCTCTAAAGCATTAACAATTTTAGGTAGGTCTCACGCCTGCCTAGCTTGCATGGCAACGTGGTGAGTTACATTACCTGTAATGTTCCGACTTTTCTAGTTAAGTACCTATATCTCACGCAAAATTGAACTCTATCCATATCGTACTAAGTGTAATGGGACTGTCTAAATACCTTAGCATCTTCAATGACTTGCGCCGTCAGCCTCCTCAGTGGGGTATCCTCAATGGTCAGGACCTCCCGTTTCTTGACCAGCTTCCCTTCAGCCACGTCTTTCCTCAGAGCTTCCAGGAGTTTTTCCAGTTGGGTTAGCTCCTGGGCCACTTCTGGCCGGTTAGTTATCGGAATGACCTTGAGTTGGGTGGAGAGGTCCTTAGAAGCCGTAATGAGAGAATCTTGGCATTCCGGGTCCTGTATCGAGGGAGCTACGAGCTGGAATTAAAAGTGACACATAAAAATTACACAAATTTTGAGACTTTTCTAACCGTGTGCGCTACAGTCCGTAAGTACGAGAGGCGGTAGAGGGGGCGAGGTAGCACCTATTATTGACACGCGATGTTATTCCCTGACACACTTGCATTTCGCGCTGATCTTTGTTGTACTGGTTGTACCTCACCCCCCACCGCCTCTCATTTCTAAGAACGAATGCAAACAAAGTTGTTGGACAGCGATTGGTTCGTATCCTTTTTAGGGTTCCGCACCCAAAGGGTAAAAACGGGACCCTATTACTGAGACTTCGCTGTCTGTCTGTCTGTCCGTCCGTCCATCTGTCTGTCACCAGGCTGTATCTCACGAACCGTGAGAGCTAGAGAGTTGAAATTTTCACAGATGATGTATTTCTGTTGCCGCTATAACAACAAATACTAAAATTAAAATAATTATAATAATTAAGGGGGGCTCCCATACAAAAAACGTGTTTTTTTTGCTATTTTGGATCTATTTAAATAACTGTAACAGGTAAATACTTGAAATGCTCACAGAATATTTGATTAAATATTTACTTTAAAAGAAAATAATTAAAATAAAATAAAATTAGTATTAAAGGGGGGCTCCCATACAAAAAACGTGTTTTTTTGCTATTTTGGATCTATTTAAATAACTGTAACAGGTAAATACTTGAAATGCTCACAGAATATTTAATTAAATATTTACTTTAAAAGGAAATAATTAAAATAAAATAAAATTAGTATTTAAGGGGGGCTCCCATACAAAAAACCTATTTTTTTGCAGTTTTTTTTTTGCTGTTTCGGGTCAATTTAAATAATTGTAACAGCTAAATACTTGAAATGCTCACAGAATGTTAAATTAAATATCTACTTTTAAAATAAATAATTGAATAAAAATAAAATTAGTATTTAAGGGGGGCTCCCATACAAAAATTCTGATTTTTTGCAGTTTTTGTACGGAACCCTTCGTGCGCGAGTCCGACTCGCACTTGGCCGGTTTATTTATCTGTAGACAAGATCTTTGAATCTTGAATCCACCTTTTTTGTGTTTTTTAGCGAAGGTGCTTATCCTCATCATCAGCAAGATTGAGTGCCTGAGGTGAAAGTCCCACAGACCTCCTTTAGACGGATGGGGAGGGTATGTGAAATGCATTACTTTTTGCGTTAAATAGAAAGAAAAGTACCTTAGCCGTGTACATGAACACAGTCGCCTGCGCAGCGCACTGCACGGCGGCGTCCTGTTCTTGCGCGCCGGCCGCGACCGCCGTCACGCGGCAAGCCACGTCTCCCACTGCCTTTACGCGCAACAGTACCTGTGGAGATAAATGTGCCCATGATAAATTATGCCATTAACCCCTTTAGACTAATTCTATATAGAATAAAACATAGTTGAAGTTAGGCATGACTAGGTAAAACGACCATGTGACCTCCCCGCTCTTGAGGGGCCCTTGAGCTGCTATATTATGTCGTCCCCTGAGATATGTTTTGCCCCTCCTCTTGATATGCAAGCTGGATCCACCTCTATCCCAAATTCTTTCACGATTCAAGCTATTTAATTACGGAGGCATTGGCTTAAGAAGCAGTTTAGCAGGTGTATCCTTGAATTTGAGCACTGGAAGCAACTCATTATGTCTAAGTTTGTAGTTTTTCGGGCAATGAATTAATAAAACGTCACATGGACGAAACCGTAGCCGCTTTAAGTATTATTTTTTTAGTTAAAAAGATACAATAGTGAAAGGTTGCTTATAGTTATTTCGTGTGCTCTGCCTACTCCATTTGGGAAAACAGGCATGATAACGATCGGATACAAGACTTACATCATTCTCCTGGCTTGGGTCGATGTCGGTGCTGACAGCATAAAGCAACTTGGACGTCTGATTCCCAAAGAGCAGCGTCGCCTCCGTGAGTTTCTGTAAACAATACAAGTTCGAAAAATGTTATAATCAAGTTCACTTGAAAAATTGCGATGGGTTCGGATCAGTTGTTGCATTAGCCCGCCTTGCTACAAAATAACAGCAAAAACCAAATTCAGAAGTGCGAGCCTGGGATTCGAAGCTACGACCCTCTGCATGAGAGGTCACAGATCAAACCGCTGAGCTACCACGACATTCAATTAAATTTTACTATTTTGTGGTGTCCAATAAACCAAATCAGGGGCTTAAAAGAAAAGAACAAGGCTAAAAAAAAGTAAACGAGATTATTTTCAAACCTTTTTGTCATTCTTTGCTATCTCACAAAGATTCTTAGAGGCCGCACATAGCCCCTTGGTGTCATTCAGAAAAGCGGTTCTTGCTGGGGTATCCTTCAAATCGGCAAGAGTTTTGACGTCTGAAATGAGAATAGGAACGTAAAATCTATGTTTCTAACACGAATCAGTTAGTGAGCTTGTAAAACGAGGCTCCTATTTTTACCTGTCACAATGGTCGGTAATAAATCCGAAACGGCAACCACGCATTTTGATGCCAACTGGTAGTCGGGCCTTTGACTTCCTGCAAAATAAAATAAAAACTATATAGGTAGGTACCTGTTGAAACGGCCAAACGATACTTTTTGATATCAGCTTGAAGGTGAAACCCCGCTATGGCGTACACCCTTACACCCTTATATTTATACTATCTAGGTTTTCGTCTAACATGGCTTACCACGGCAAGATAGCAGGTGTGCGGCGGCGGCGTTGGCCCGCGCCAGCTTGTGCTCCAGCTGTTTGCTGAGCGCGGCGACCTGGGCATCGTCCAGCGACGCACGCGGCTTCCCAGGCGATGATAGCGTCTGCAACAGTTTTGACGAGATGTAGATCTTCATGGTTTCGGGCAATGTGGAGTACGGAGTGTCTCACAAGTTTTTGAGCTCAAAGTAGCTTTCTACATTTTTTTCAAATAATTTTAAGATTAGGCTCTATTTTTTATGGCATACAACATGATCTAAGATGTCAGCCAATGCGTTAGATGGCTGTTGAAACATCATTTGTTGATGCCTTATTAAGGCCTAGTTGGTTAACGTAAATTTTCCAATGATACTATTATACTACAAACCTTCTTCAAGTCGTCTTCAGCTTTCCAGATGCTCTCTCGTGCCTGATCCACGCACTTGCTGAAGTGAACTTTAGCCTGCTTGTCAGCTGCTTGGTGGACTGCTGCCAAAGACTGGACTGGCTTGTGACCGTCGTCAATGCTCTCTGAAAGAGAAACAATTATGGATTTTTCTCCTAGAGCTTGTAAGTAAAAGTCAACTGACTATAGTCAGAAGCAACGAGCGATGTCATTCCCCGCCACCCCCTACTGTCTCCGCTGACGTCTGGAGTATTTTCGTCTCGGACGGTCACGCACGGAGTTGTCGGACATTAATTTATGGTCTATTCAGTCAAATTGATTTTTGTGGTATCCGTGCTTTCAAATTAAAAATAAACCGGCCAAGTGCGAGTCGGACTCGCGCACGAAGGGTTCCGTACCAAAAACTGCAAAAAATCAGAATTTTTGTATGAGAGCCCCCCTTAAATACTAATTTTATTTTATTTTAATTATTTCCTTTTCAAGTAAATATTTAATTAAATATTCTGTGAGCATTTCAAGTATTTAACTGTTACAGTTATTTAAATAGATCCAAAATAGCAAAAATAAACACGTTTTTTGTATGGGAGCCCCCCTTAATTATCATAATTATTTTAATTTTAGTATTTGTTGTTATACCTGCAACAGAAATACATCATATGTGAAAATTTCAACTCTCTTGCTCTCACGGTTCGTGAGATACAGCCTGGTAACAGACAGACAGACAGACAGACGGACAGACAGACAGCGAAGTCTCAGTAATAGGGTCCCGTTTTTACCCTTTGGGTACGGAACCCTAAAAAACATATAGAGCCTTTTTCTCTAGATGTGGTGGCAAGCCGTGAAAAAATCAAACCTGCAGGTTTGCACACTTGAAAGATTATGGCCGCTTATGTCGCATTCCTCATAAAGGGTTCAATTTCTGAAAAATTTTTGGAAACACGAGGATGAAATTTATGATGTTTAGTTCGAATAACCGTCTCACCTCGAGCAAGAGAAGATCGCATTTCATCCATGAAGTCGGTAGTCGCGCCTGCTGCCGCGGGCGTGCGCCGCTTCAGCGAGCCCACACGGGCTGGCACCGCCGGCGCCGGCTTTGAGGCTTTGACGTCTGTTTCAAAGTGAACAAATTATCTACTAGGTCTTATACCTAACCTTAGTTTGGCAATGTCCGCTAAATAGTACAGTAGAACCAGTTGATTTCTGACTCACACCAGAACGCCAAATAAAACGTAAGAAATATTTCCTTTGCGAACGATGCTTTGTCACAATGAGGTTTACTTTTAATAGGTTCTAAAGGCATCAGATTGATCAAAGCTTCTAAATTAAACTTTTGTATTTTTTGCATGTCAGGATGGGGGATCACATATTTCAGAAGAGAGACGAACAACAATTATACTTCATGACCCCCATAACTCCCCCTCCACTCCTGGATCAACTTTTGCTTTGATCATACCATGGTATGATCACAGGATTACATTTTGTCCAAAATGTAGGTGGGTTTGAATTGTCTAGGTTCTTGCTCACGAGCTACTTTTTGAAATGTCAAAAGAATTTTTAAGCACAGCGTTCTTAAATTTTCTATTAACATATCCCTCAAAAATAGATAGATTTATGCCCTTCGCTTGTCAATAACACTAACCTTTAACAGCTGGCAGCAACGCCCTCAGTTGAACCATATCAGCCTCCACAGCACCCTGGCTCCGCATCATCTCTTCAACAAACGCCTGGAACCTCGGGTCCTGCTTGTACTTCGCAGCTGCAGACTTGGCCGAGGACTCCAGAGCCTTAAGGGAGGCTGACACCTGGTGAGACGCGTCGAAGAGCACCACCTGGGAGGGGGCTGAGTCCGCTGACGAGGCCGTTAGCTGCAAGACAATGTAACTGAAGACTGTGGGAAATGTAGAAACAGACACCAGGAAATTGGCCAAGCCTGTGTTAACCTACAGGACCAATATTAACACTTGAATTATAAAATTTGCCTAAGTGGTAGTGTCATTTAATCGGATATTTTTGCATGCCACGCTGTGACGAAATATTAATGCTGGAATTTTACTGAAAATTTGAACTTTATCACAAATCTTTCTAAAAAAAAAATGTTTACTAGTAATTTTACTGAGCTCCCAGATTTGCTGCTTGCATTCGGACCGATAGGTCCAAATCGTTACTGAACGGAATTCGAGCGACTGCCAAAGGAGCATAGGTGAACCGAAAAGGAGATGTCAGGACGACCTGAACAGTTTTCAGTTTGAATGGACAGAGTATGCCCAAGACCCTTATCAAAAGTGGCAAAAAGAAGGAGAGGCCATTGCCCTGCAGTGGAAAACTATTTTACAGCCTAATTGAAAACGAACATGTATACGAATATATACCTGTGCGGCAGTGAGTAACGTCCTGGCGGAGTTACAGACAGCTTGCCCTCTCCCTTCGAGTTCTGGCGTCGCGGGCAGTTGACGCATGCCTTTCACCATTTCAGACGCCTTGACGCACGTTGACTCACACACGTCCATTATCTAAAGAGATCAGGTCTATTTTAGTAATAGTATGAGAAACTTCATCTAAGAATATGATGGATTTGCAGACCCAAGTCAGGGGTGCTTGCATAAAGAAATAGGTTTCCGGTACAGTCAAATTTTTAAAAAAGTATCCGAAAGGACACCTCTACATAAAAATGAAATGAGTACCTATTCTTATGTTTAAGATGAAATGTAGTAAATTTATTATTATAACAAGGCCAATTAAAATTGGTGCACCTAACTTTCTTACCTGCTGTTCTCTCTTGTTATCCGAGTTCGGGTGAAGCACGAATTTGAGCTTGCCAGAAGCTCGCAAGTACTGCGGCACCGCTTTGTCAAGTTCCTTGAAGAGAAAAGTCCATGTTACCGATATTTAAGTGGGTGGCTCAAAATTTTCTAGCAACTGTTAAATTATTTATCTCGGATAACTCGTGCATTTAAATAACAGTTTGTTAAACTTGCAGGGCTATAAATCATTCGTTCAATCTGCCTCAAAGGCGCCTGCGCATAGGTTTCGGCTGTCATGGCGTTACGCGATACCATTTGTTTCAATTTTCAAACGAGATTGGTTTCCCATCAAATTTAAACCGATCGTTATTGCACTTTGGACAATAACCGAGACTCGGTCGGACACTGATGCCAATTAAGTTACCTCAGGCGACTGAGCTGCGCTGGCGCCGATTCTCAGTGTGGCGTCACATAGTGCTCGCATCTGCGCCAGCATCTCATCCCTGGTCGCCGGGTCCTTACTGCTGCTCAAGGTCTTCGTGTCTGAAAGAATAATACATACATAACACATACATCACGCCTGTATGTATTTCCGAATGGGGTTGGCAGAGCCATGACTATATCATACTGCCACTTCCAGCATATTTTTAACCGACTTCAAATAGGAGGAGGTTCTCAATTCGACCTAATTTTTTTTTTTTTTTTTT
>BHDV01043008.1:4220-21773 GCA_005406045.1 Adoxophyes honmai | reverse complement strand
CGTAGGTATTCAAATGATAATTCTTGAGATCTCTTCTGTGTCATTCCATACTTAATGCGAGCGAAGCCGCGGGCAAAAGCTAGTACATATATAGAATGTTAATGTTATATTGGAAAAATAACCCACAGCCTCAAGAGAAACCTCACAAAAGATCAGGCTTCCCTGCTGTAGCTGTAACCAACCTGTAATCTCCAAAGTTGAGCGTGAACAGTTCCCCTTTCCCCGCCTTGTAGGTCTTGACCTGAGTCAGCGGCCACACCTGAAGCACCTCTTTGGTGGTCTCGTCCAACCGCAAGATGGCGTTCGCGTTGATCCCCAGCAGCCGAGGGACCAGCTTCTTCTTCCCTTTTTGCATTTCCTGGAAGAAGAGGTCGTTGGGAATGTTTTTCATATTTGTAAGTTTAGTCTGCTTTGTTATTGTCTGCGATTCTTGTAGCCTTAAAGTGGTAATAATCTAAAAAAATCTGTGGAACTTTCACATTATACTTTTGAATCTTTAATAGTTGTTTATGTGACTGTTGCACAATAAAAGGGTTACTTTTATGAAATGAAGGCTCATTTTAATGTTTTTTTTTTTCACCTAAACTGCAAAAAATCGCGTTACAATTCGTAGAGTGATTCGGATACCCCTAGGGGTGGTCTATCTCTGGACTTTCGGTTGACACTATTTTTGGGACATCCTCTATATTGTGCTTCTAATGTCACTGTAAAAGAAACAAACTCTGCCAAAGACAAGGTAATATGAACCATTTGGTCCCAATTGAGTTCACAAACCTTGACAAGGAAGAAGGTGACGCCATAAGTGGGCAGGTCGCGGGCTGTCTTCGTGTACAGGTACTTGGCGTCGATGGGTGACACGCCGACGTGCTGGCTGTGCTCTTTTAGCACCTTCTTCTCAACCCCCCAGGAGTTGGCGTACTGCTGGGGTAGGAACTCGCTGAGGCTGTAAAAAGCGTACGATTTTATTAGATAACGACGACGCGAAATCTGTCACAATCTTACTAACTTTGTAACGGTTTAGCCGTTACAAGATTTATTTACAACTATAATACAAAATGAAACAAATTGTTAGACTGTACAACGTATAATAAAAATATAAAAACCTAACAACTAACAATAAAAATGTAGAGTAAATATTTACAGTAGGATTTTAGAAATTGTAGTAGAGGTCGTAGGTTCTTGTTTTGGACTATGAAGAATAACGAATAGATAGAATAGAAATATTATGCCACTCCCCTTGCACGCCGCAGACCGCCGGTAGAGCCGTCGGTCTGGTCCGCAGGCAGCAGGGTTCAGGCCGGGCAGTAAGAAGGTAGACAGCGGGTTAGGTCGGGTAGAAGGACAGGAATCGGTAGTGGTAGGAAGAATGCAGCGGTGAGAGTAGGTAGGTACTTGAACCCTGTAGAATATAGCTGCATCAGTCACGGCTCAGACCGGCTATCCAGCGCTGGTCATGCGTAGGCGGAGCGGCGTTGTCATTAATTGACTATAACTGCTGTTACGCTCTAGCATAACCACTAACCAGGCTGTACACATATTAACACTATACACATATTTACACAGTTCACTTATTTACACAGGGATAGGTAAAGAGAATAGAAAAGATTTAGTTAGGAATTTAAGGAATATTGAGAAAAACTATGGACAAACTTAAAGTTCAGATTACACTATTACTTACAGCTATCTACAATATATACAACACTCACCCTAGTCGCGGGGTCTTGTATTACGCACTTTAATACGTGTAGTTTAAATGCGTAGTAAATATATAATTTATATATCATTTATCAATTTTATTTTAATAAATTATTTGGCGCTCGTACAGCGCGCGTAGAGCGAAAAGAAAACAAAAGACGGCCGCTGCGCTTTACTTTTCAGCCGCGCTGCGGCCGGCGGCAGTCTAAGTGGCCAGTATCAATTTGTAGCAAAAGAGGTTGCTACAACTTTTTACAATAACATAAGACTTACAATCATGTCTGTGTTCCCCGAGGGAAAAGCCAGAGCACACGAAACGGGACATAGACAAAACCATGACCATTTTACGTTACGAAGCCACTTGTAAAGGTTTAAAAACAGATTAAAGATCTGAGGATGGAAGCTGTATAATATAATAGAGGCTGGTTGCTAGACTGTTGCTTAAAGCATACGCCAACCTATTACCTCAGTCGCCTCTTACGACATCCACGGAAGAAATGGAGTGGTGTTATTCTAATGCGACACCGTACTGAACCTTTTAGCGCCTTAATAAAACTAATAGCAATGATGGCCGCAACACAAAATACCTACTTTTCAATGAACCCAGGCTTGTGCTTGTCTTCTTGGAAGTCCCCGTACTGCACTTGGCACTGGATACCAGCAAACTGGACCGCTGCAAAAATTTAATAATACTGAGTAAGAAAAAAAATCTAAAACCTTTGTTATCTACAATTGGAACGTAAAAGGTGTAGCGAGTTGATGGTGTATTTATGAAAACATGTACAATCAACAACATACAGAAACAAACGAAAAAAAAAAAACTGGTTGCCTGTAAAGTCGGTATACGGGCGAAAGTTTTACGTGACAACGACTTTGAGTGGTAAAATAATTTTAAAGTGAATATTCATTCGTATAGTAGGAAGAAGGAATATTCGGCCCAGAATACCTTTTTTTACCATTCCGAGTCGAGACCTTAGTTCCTTGGGGTTCCAGCGCCACCAACTTAATGAAAGAGCTCTCCAAGCGGCTGGTTGATGCAACCGGAGGCCGAAGAGCTGGCAGCCACCTCGCTCAACGCATCAGCATTGCGATACAGCGAGGAAACGAAACCATACCTCGGGGGTGCATAGATTAGATGTTTAGAGACGATGTTTTAAACGTAATTGAAGCCATTACTCAACTATTTCTTTTGCCAAGGTAGGGAAGAACAAATTACAAAACCGTAAAACAGAAGATTTAAGTTTATTTTTTAAGTTAGTTGTTTATAATTTTAATTGTTTTTGTTTTGTACATATTTTTCTAAATACAATTGTGAAGCTATCCAAATTGAATTTTATTTCAGACATATATCTATTAGTAACAACATCATAAGGGACGGGTCTACCCTTACATATATTAAACGTTTAATTTAATAAATAAATTACTACAGCATATTCAAACGTGTCGTCGCAATTTAGAGGTATATTTTTATACTTTTTCTTTTAATTAAATCATTTAAGCTCGTATACCAATTATTTTAAATTAATTTCAACGCCATCTAGCGGCAAACCCGTGAACTCACACAACCCAGGCTGGCCTAGGCTACCTTATGTCCTATACGATTTGACATCTTAACTTAAAGACTTACCGTACGTCATAAGAAAATACTGATGGAATGCTTCCATTTTTCAAAAGTTTTTTTTAATTTTATTTAATTTTATTTTTAATGAATTACTACAGTATATTCATTCAATATTTTAATATAATTAACATATTTTATAGCACTTAATGCACTAAAAAATAAAATACAAAAAGAACTCTTTCGAACCGGATTTGAACTAGCGAACTATGGGTTCAGAGGCGACCGCTATACCAACTGAGCTATCGAAGGCTTAGAAATGAAGTTGAAATTCTGATAAACTTTCTGCAACGTAATTGGTTTGCTGGGAATGGGACGCATAAAATAGTATGACGTCATCGTAACGTTACCGAACGTTACACTTTTTCATAAGGGACTCCCAGCTCAACCTAATTTAAGACGTTGTCACGTCAAAAAAAACATTGGCAAAAACTGCAAAAAGTATGTCAAGTCAGCAGGGCTAGGTCAGTTACTTAGCATTTATTTCTAACTATTGTTGATATCGAATAGAAGCGCTTCGGATTATTTCCGATTCAACTTGACAATTACTTCTGTCATATTTGTGACTCATGGTACCAATGTTCTATGCGTTAGATTCGATAAGTAATTTATTGTTGGTCTAATCTATCGACATTTACTTCCACAAGTGTCCGCTAGCCACGCTATAAATTTTTCGTAATTAAGTAATTAGATCTGTCGCCAGCAAATACGGCCACAGTAAAGTGTCAAGTTGTTTGCATACAATCACGCCTGTATGCCAGAGCACACAAAACGCAACATCTATAACTATTTCACGTTTTATGGCCACTTCTAGCATAATAATAGGGGCCTAGTTGTTAGTTGTTTGTTTGTTTTGTTATTGATATTTATCAGGAAAATGTTTGGACTTTAATGTCATTGTTAGGTACTTAAATTACGACGTTACATATCTTGCGACGATTCCGTCATTTTGCATGCATATTTTAAAGTATAATTCCTATTCTTAAGTACATTTTTTTACTGTAACCTAATGGAAAATACTTTCAATGCATAATAATTAAGATACTAAAATTCCGCTAGTTACTCTTGAACAGGTTGCAGAATCGTAGAAACGTGCGTCTCAAGTTGATGAAAATCGCGCTCGGACTGGTCTCAAACGTTCCGGGATATCGTATCTGGGAGCGGTGTCTATTTGTGACTATACAGTCAGGGAAATTGGATATTTAGCAAGTTGAGATACTTCTAAAATTGGCCTTATTACTATTTCCAGCCAGTTGCATGACATAAATTGCTCAATATTGAACTTCATGGTGAAGTTTGTCATATAATGCCAACAAATTATGAAGGCGGTCAACCAGCTAAACATTCAGATTCCCTGACTGTACAAGCGCACTTTGTATGGAGATTGACTTCAGACTTTATGCTAATAGTATATCGTCTGTTGTTTCTCATTGTACTGTCTCCGAATCTGTCTGTGACTTCGCGGTAGCGATGAGTACACCCGCTTTATTTATCGCATCGGTCACTTTTCTTCCGGAACTCGTTTTAGTAATAACAAGTCAACTGACTCAACAAGCGAGGTGAATCTCCAACCGGTGACTCATCATTCATAAATTCAAATGACTTCATATCGATCCCAAGGTATTTACTTAAGTCTGAGAATTGTTGTAATAATTCCAATAGTTTGTGATTATTATACAGGGCTATTTGTAAAACATCAACAATCTCGCAAGACTAGGTGGCTACATCATTAACAACGTATAGTCTGTCAAAAAAGTCTTGACGAGAACAAAATTGGAACTAATTTTTTTTTGGACTGGCAATGCTGGTTTTCCTGTCAGACTGAGTACTTCTGTTGTCATTTACCAGCTTTGGTGGTAATATTTTAGGATTTATTGCGTTATTTCGAGCATTTTGTGACGTGTGACCATCTAAAGATTGAAAATGCATCATAAAGTTTATAAAAGCGGTGCGGGGCAAATCGTTTTTAAAGTTTTTCAGGAGTGTACGGCCAAATATTAAACGGAAAAAGTTGCTTGTTGAAAGTTCCAATTTGAACGATGTTTATGGGCCTGAGAGCCAAGATAAACGGTACGTAAATGTATTTTAGTGTTAAACATACATTAATAATTACAATACTTTAACTTTTAAGTAAAACTTATCAGTTTTTTACCATAGTTTACAATTACTTTGAGGTTATGAAATTGACACAACAAATCGTGTTTTAGTCAACAATTTTGATACTTTTCATGTTTTTATGTTCTGAAGGGTGAATAATAATTTTAATAATAAATGGTATTTATAATTTCATTGCCTTTTTTCTTTCTAGGTATTTCTGAAAGTACTATAAAGTGTGCGCCAAGACGTTTCCAAAGGGAAACGATGGATAATTGTACATGCTGGCAGTGAAAAAGGCTTAATTCCAAATGCTTTGTTGATTTTTACTGGGAAAAACAAACAGGAAGATTACCATTCCGAGATGAATGCCCAAAATTTCACCAAATGGGTAACTGTAAAGTTATTACCCAATATAACGGAGCCATCCATGCACCATACCACTCCATTATTACAAACAAGGTACATATTGCAATATGTTATACTAACTGTTGCCCGCGACTTCGTCTGTGTAGAATTTAGTTATCATACATATCACTATCCCTTGGGTAAAATTTTGTTTTCCGGAATAAAAAGTAGCCATGTGGCAATCCAGGGTGTCAGCTAACTCCATATCGGTTTTTAAACGGTTTTATGTTGCTTACCCCGTTTGTATTTTTATTTTTCTTTATTATTCAAATCGCCCAGCCATTTTGCCGTGAAAGACGGAAAAACAAACAGACAGATACACACATGCCACTTTCCCTTTTAGGATATATATAAGTATGGATTTTTAATTATTCATCTGTTTTACATTGTTGTTTTATAATGTTATAATTATTTGTTTCCCAGGCTCCTACATCAGCGTCCAAAGTTGGAGATATAAAGTTGTGGCTCCTGGAAAATAATATTCCATTTGAGGAAAGCCTACGGAAACCATCTTTATTGATGGTGGTTAAACAGCACAAACCAGAGCCCATCTATTATATAGATGAATTATTGAGAGAATATGGTCACATTGTATTAAGACTGCCACCATTGTGACTTGAACCCCATTGAGTTAATATAGGCAATGGTAAAACGAAGAATTGCACAGAAGAATGTCCCTGGCCAAAATGTAAAACAGGTGGCTGAGGAAGTATTTCCGTCTGTTACTGCCCAAGAGTGGAAAAACTGCGGTGAACATGCCATCAAAGTTGAGGATGAATATTTTGCCCGCGGAGAAACATTATACAATGACATAGATTCATTAGTCATCCTAGTAGGCAATGATAGTTCCAGCGAGTCAGAAGCATCGAAAATCGAGCAAAGCAGAGTTGCTTCTCCTTCAGGCTCTATTTCAGGTGTTGAATACCTGGACTTTGATTAGAAATAAAAACTGAAACAAATTTGTTGTTTTGTTTTATTTTTTTTAATATGTGGTGACCGTCACATATACATACAATTATTCCTGTTTTTGTAGTCTGTTCTAGTCGAGGTAGCTAAACAAAATCGTGTAACCGCTTACGGGTCTACTGACTCCAAAAATAACAATAATATTGTGTATGTATATGTATTGTCCAGACTTTGAAAGATTGAGTAATAGTAGTGACAGTACCTATTAGTAAAATTTGCTAAGAATGTATGCTGTGGTAGGGAACCACAATAATGAATTAATCAGGTATCTTATTAAGTAAATCCGCGACTAATAGAATGACAAGTATTAATTTTTAAATCTTTGAATGGATAAAAACTAACTTTACTTTAGCTCACTTGTGAAACTAATAATGATATGATATCTAAATAATTTGGACGCCCTGCACGTGACTTAATTTTGTAGAATAGGTTTTATATATATAATTATGTAAATTTGGAATACATAAAAAAGAAAAGTATTAAGATGTCACTCAGAAAAACATAATAGATTTGTCAGTATATAGAAAACTATCGAAATAAATCAGAATATTCCCAAGAACAGTTTTTATTTACAAAGTTACCTATTAACTAAACCCCCGTAGCTCTACAGTACTTAGTAGTCAATAATAAAATATACCTATTGTATTTTTTATTAAAACAAATTTTTAAAATAATAAAGCCATTTTTATCCATGAGTCATAATCAAAATCGTCTTCAAATTCATCTGTATAAATAGATGGTAGTATCATTTAGTTTGAAAACTAATTAAGTACTTAAAAAAAAATGTTTTTTTCATATAAAATATCAAAACTTTTTGGTGGAATATAATAGGGTTGCCGTATTAACGATAGTGGCGCCCTCCTTCATTTTCACGACTTTCTTGACGGACTATATATTATTTTGTTCTATGACTTTTGATATTTTGATAGATTTTATTTTGTCTAACATCAATTTAATTTTAAGTGTGAATGTTCTTATTTCTGTGTAAAAAAAAATTTATGTAGTGTTTTCTTATTAATGATTTGTTTTGACTATGTTAGCAATCTAGTCGTGCGAGGTTATTGATGTTGATGAACTCTGTAGGTATTTAATCGTGCTTTTACAAACAAGATCTATATCAGGAAATAAAAACACAGTAGTTTTTGAAACTTTTTTTATCGACAACTCTACTTACAACATAACGTCATTCAATTCAACAGTCTAGGATTTTCTTAGTCATAATTTTAACCTAACTAAAGCTACTCAGTCTACCGAGCGTCACTACTGGACGCGGCCATTTGGCTCATTTGATCATCCTTGCTCATTATCTGTTGCAATTCGTAATCCTGGACCACCTGGAAAAAAGCGACAAGTTTTTAAAGTTGATTCTTTAGATTATTTAGATTTATTTTTATTGGATTTCCATAACCTTGACATATTTGTTATATCCATAGGCACATGAAACTTCACCTGAAATATTTTGCTTTTAGCCTGGTTCAGATAGTAAGGACTAAACCTCCTCAGGGTCGAGCCAATTGTGATCAGGAACACGTCTATGGGATCCGCGGGATTCAAGTCCTGGTACGTGGTTTGATTGAAATCATCCTTGGACTTCATGCCGTTTATATTGGGTTTGCATTCCTTTGGCTCGCGGAATTCCTCTGTAAATTAAGGGTTTTGTTTAACAGTTACGTAAAAGCAATCATTGCAATTATGCAGCCTGTATGTGTACTATTAAAACAATTGTTTCCTGACCCACCATAGAACCTATTAAATTTGCAACAAACGTCACAGTGACAATGCATTGCTCGACAAATGAAAACTTTATCACGTTTATTGTGACAACGTTCTGCGATTCAGAATTCAATTGCTTCTATTGTTTATATTACTGCAAGGTACAATCCTCATCCCAATATCACGTCTTTTCCTCCATCTTTCAAATGCCATTAGTAACCTTTATACCTGGTAAAGCATCAGCGAAAACATCAGAAGTCATAGCAACTTCACACGTGTTGTCATCGATGTAGTCTGTATACTCTTCATTGGTGGTACTGGAGTCTTTGAAGTAAGGGATCATGAACGACATCTCCTCTTCATATTTGTAGTTATAGGACCGTTGCGTTGGGTTGCGTAAGCGCTCCCGTATTTTTCGACGCATCATATCTCGAATGTTGATCCAACGAGCTTTGCAAACTTGATCTGGAATTTTAAAATGCATGTTTTGTTAAGGAACTTGAAATAAAGTTAGCGAATAAAGTTGCGCGCGAAATAGGCTATACCTGTCACTGTCTAACTAGAGACATAAGAAAATAACAGGAAGTCTATCCCGTGCGCTAAACACTTCACGCGTGTTTCTGAGTTACTTAAGCCTATAGATTTGTTTGTATGGTTGTTTATATGGGAAAAGTCACAGAAAATTTCAGTAAAACCAATGCTAAAACCCGATATTAATAAAAGTCATAAAGAAAATTAGAATAGATTATTTCCATATTTTTCATTTTAGTCTGTACCTAATTAGATCCCCTTCGTACCAGCATTTAAAAGACCTAAATATTGATGGTGTGAATAACCCATCACCACGTGACACTGTTAACATGCTGCCACTAAAAGAACATCAAAACAAACTGTCCATCCCTCTCGCACCCCTATACAACATGAGACAACAACTCACCGGATCTGTTAAGCGCATCGCCAATCTTCTGCCAAACGACTTCTCGCGCATCAAAGTCTAGATATCTTGGATGCTTCGTGTTATACAAAATTGAGTTTTCTTTGACTAAAGCGAGTAGTTTTAAATCTAATGTCTTGTTGAACGGTAGAGGCATGTCTTTGAGTTCGTTTTGACTGACTTTGTATTTGGTTTCGACCGGCGTGCGGACTCCGGGACTGTAACGGGACGACTGAGCGAGACGGAGCGGCAACGTCGCACGAAACGAGCACGACTTGGGGTGTGCGTTGAAGCAGCGGCACAATCAGACTAATGTTTGGTTTGTAAGGATTTTGTGGGGTTTAGGAGACCTGAAAATAAGAGATATTTAGTAGTATTTAGTAAATATTAACATTTCTGAAGTATGTAAGATTAAGATTTATCTCACTTACCTATTAAAGATTGTTATTATGTACGGACAGCTGCAGAGAAAAGTAACCCCCCGCCCATACAATGTCTCATTACTAGGGGGTTACCTTTCTCTGCAGCTGACTGTACTTACCTTTTAAAACATTATTAGCCCGGTCCATGAAAAGTCTTTGCTTTTATAACTTCATAATAATAATTGCCGAAAATACATAAAATTCTTCGATTTTTTTTATTTAAACACAACTTTTCACTTTTAACTTAAAATATTTTTTTATGATTTAGTAACTAAAACATCTCGTCAACTCTCGGTTAAAACTATTTTTTTACCTGCTTAATACGAAACCAAATATCTTCTATTTTCATTACCTATATGTAATTTGGAAAAAAAGGAATAAATGTAACAACGAGCCCAACCACTCTAACGCACAAAACGTGTTCCGAACCCGTCGCGTGCCCGAGGCCGGAACGCTATCGATTCAACCTCGCAACGTTTACTTTACCACAATCACCAAACATTAACGATAACGGAACTGCTTCATTCTACATTGCTTGCTAAGTACGCTAGCACTAACAATTAAACTAGAAGAACACGCAATGGAAAGGTTGTATACGTATAGCGTCAATTGATAAAAGTTTTCGAGGTAGTTACGTTTTTGTTTCTTTACTTTAGACGATGGGCTATTGTTTTCCATGCAAAGAAGTTATGAATAAGAGCCAATTCTAATGCATTTTTAATAAACTCAACATTGCGTGCTTAATTTTATTCAACGAGCTTATTATGTACACAGTTTATTTACATTACGATCGTGTTACCTAGGTACGTGACTGTTGCGACTTGGACGAAGATAAAATTACTTATGTTTATTATTTTTATATACCCAGTAAAATAGAGATAAGGCAGGCTTTGCGATCCCTTTGGGTTCATAATGGGCTATCGAAGTACTAATGAAATAGGACTTGCAACTGCAAACAACTCTATGCTTTAAAAAAACCGGTGAAATGCGAGTTGGACTCACGCACGTAGGGTTCCATAGCAAAAACTGCAAAAAATCACGATTGCTACATGGGAGCCCCCTTATTATTATTTTTTGTTTTTAGTATTTGTTGTTGTAGTGACAATACAAAAACATAATCTATGAAATTTTCAACTGCCTAGCTGTCACGGTTCTGGAGATACCGCTCGCAGAATGGTGATCACTAAAAACGGTCAAAGTATCCCTCCTGCAGAAACTGGCTGTGTTACTAGATTTCTACGACTAGATTAGGTACATGGCCTTGAGCGACGTCTTGCTTGAAGTCTTTGCACTGTCTATTGACAGCAAAACACACTCGAAAGAGGTGCTGAGGTGAAAAATTGTTTGGTGTCATAGTATTCCCTAGAACAGCCACTCACCCTGGTCTTCTGTGACAGGATGCCGGCCTTGTAGAACAGCATCCCTAGCCTGCACATATAGCAGGTTGAGCTGGACTGGGTCTCTTGCGTCCACCTTGCGGTCTGAGTAGAAGAGTCTCCGCTTCAGGAGTAGGGTTTCTGTGGGTGCTACGGAGCACTCTCTGAGGGTCTTGCGTTGCTCCAGCCATTCCACTGGAAGAAGATGTAACATACATAAACTTCACTATTACCTGCGGGGTTAGGTAGATACTAACAGATCGCCTGAGCGAAGAAGATGTATAAGAGTATTAGGTACCAATTTCAAAGTGTATCTCTACTACCACTTCCAATCATCACCAGTTCCTAAGAATAAGGGTCTCGAAAGGCAGACAGAGAGACATAAAACGAAGTCAACAAAGTGAATCTCATACATACATACGTACATACAGACATCACGCCTATAATCCCAAATAGGGTAGACATAGGGTAGGGTAATATCTATTTATTGTATGTTATAATATTTTATTTATAATATGGGATGTTATGTATTAGTTTATAATAGTGATAGTTATTTGTTTGTATTGGGATGTATTGTTTATGTATGAGATATATTTATTTATAATTGTCTGTTTATATTAAGTAGTTTTAGGTTTAACCTCCTTTTTTTTGTTCTCTTATTTTGTTTGTATGTCTGCTCGTTCCATTTTTCCTGTCAGTCGCCCGAAGGTTAACTGGTAGAGATCCCCTCGGGGATAAGTTCGCCTTTGTACGTAAGTTACACTGTTGTTCTGTAATATTATTCTATGTAATTGTTTTATGTGCAATAAAGAGTCATACAACAACAACAACAACATAGCACACAAAACGCTACAAATACAAAATCGCGACTATTTCACGTTTCTTGACCACTTCTAGCAACTTTTTTTAGGTTTTCAATTGGCAGATATAGTAGTGACAGAAAATTGCCTAAAATTTACCTTAACCTACGTCCTTAGTCACCTCTTAAGACATACACAGAAGAAATGGAGAGGTGTTATTCTAAATCCCACATCACACGAACGAACGAACGAAATCTAAGAACCGGCCAAGTGCGAGTCGGACTCCTGCTTTCACGATGGGAAGACGTGATGTTTATGCATGTACGAACAAACTGATTCCTGAGTTATTGCAGAACTTTTTCACAATAAGAGTAATTCCCTTTGTCGAGCAATGCAATGTCTCTGACGTTCAGTATGAACGGGTTTTATGGTAGGTCAGGAATCAATTGGTTCGAAGAACTACGTACCATTGTCGTCGGTCTTGAGTTTTTTGCTGAGCTGCTGCATAGCAGCATCTTTTTCCCGTGTCTTAGCTTTCCTTTTGAGTGTCAGCGTGCCGGTCGTTGGTGCATCTGGTTCTATTGGTTGGTCTTCGCGACACTGAAGACAAAGAGAAGTTGAAAAAACCTTATATTAAGGACCTCACCGCTATTAATTTCGCGAACAGCGCTATCCCGTTAAAGTGCAAATCGCATTGCGCGAGATACTTAGATTACAAGGGGAAATTAAATTAGCCCTTATTAATTAGTTAATAATGCTAAGCAACGTAGTTACCGCCAATAACCACCAGTAACCAGTCAATAAGTGGTTATACAGAAACTTACCAATCCATATTCCTCGTAGTTGGTGATGCCGAGCTTACTGCATATCGCCAACATCAGGTCTTCTACTGGTTGCCTTTCGTCCACTTGCATCGTCTTTAGGGATCCTGTCATAAAAATGAAATGTCTTTTGAAATAATCGGATCTAGATATTTACAAACGAAACAGAATGGCAAATGCCTTCAGCTTAAGCTATGCTGCAGCCCTGGCTGTTTGCAAAGAGCTTTAGTATTACTCCATAAGAACACAAACGGGTAACCTGAAGCCATCATAGTTGCCAACCCCAGAAGTGTAGACTACACTACACTGTATAGTCTATTTCGGGCACGACTAACATCACGTGCTATCGTGCTAGACATACGGGACTCTTCTTAACATCAATTAATACCTACTACACTATCTCCTTTTTTTGTTGCAGCGTGCGGTTAAAACCAATCATAACGCGGCCAATCATCAAGTGACCAGTCAACAATCACCACATTTGATACAGAACAAGAATAATAAGATGATTACCGTCAAGCATTCTGATCCTCAGGGTCCGAACTCGACAGCGGTAATGCAGACTGTCTCCATCCTTGATGAGGTAGTAGTCCAGCCTTCTGGGGTCTTCAAGCCAGATCCCAGACAGGTCATCATCAGCTGATGTGAGGAAGAGGCCGTAGTCTGCAAGATAAAATAATGGTATGTAAGTGAGGACCAGACAACTCTTCTCTCTATCACGACGAAGCACCGCTTTCTGATGGGAAGGGCAAGTGGTTAATAAAATCTTCTAGTCTTTGGCTCTTTGGATGAGATAAAAATAATTTCACATGGATTTTACTGTCAAAAATATGGTAGTTATGAATGACTCAATGATCTACTAAGACTGTGACTCGTTTCGCTACACTTATTATTGACTGTCATCACCTATAAAGCCTACTTATTTCACTACGTATTAGTAAATGTCATAGTAGGTACTTTATGTTAAAACTTTAGTCTTAAGTCCCATACTTCATCTCATCAGCCTCACATTAACTCCTAACTCCACTCTCTACCAAGCCATTTGCATGAGGATAATAGGACGGACTGCCCACTTTCACAATTAAAAACAACGCCACCTATCTCTCAAAGCTGGAACTGACCTTTCCCCGCAGCCCCGGTGAGGATCTTCTCTTCCACGAGCCGCGTTGCTTCCGCGACAGTGGCGCCATTTGGGAACTTCATCGTGCGCGTGACCGCGCCGTCCTCCAGGATGATCTTGAGCGATAGTGACGGCATCTTTTATCTAGGAAAAGAGTTAGATAAAATTACAAAAAGAAAATTAATGCTTGGCCAATACTCTTTAAGATATGTCATGGTTATAGGGCATTGTTCTAAATTTAACTATTTTGCAATATTCTTTAAACTCACAGCGCCGTTGTGTCTAATCGAAACATACTTCTTTTGGGTATATTATGCATTACGTTTCTTCACTGGTATATTCGTTGACCTACACCTACAAGGCAAAGACAGCATTCCGTATAATAAAATAGTTCCTTCGACATTTCGCAACTTGGCTGCACCCTAAGTTAGTACACTCAAACCAATACCTGACCCGCAACAGAACCTATTTTATAGTTAATACGACGTTTACATTGGTTTACAAAGAAAAACTATTTTAAACATTCATTGGCTTTTTTGAAGGAGGTGGGGCGCCGTCTCCGTGAGAGGGGTCTTGACCCACGCTCTGGGTCATTCCTGTTGCAAAGGTTGTCCATCGCAGTTCAACGCGGTAACGCGGCTAGCGTTTTGGGCACCTTTGCGCCAGGGATGACGCGGGGCGGTTTATTTGACTGAGGATATATGTATTGTTGTAATTGTTTTTGTGTTGTGTTGATTTTTGTGTATTTTTTGACATGGTGACTTTATTATGAGAATAAATGTTTCTTTTTAAACATAAAACTAGTCATAGTGAATTGTGTGTAAGCGCGTCTAACCGCTGCCGTGGCGCGTAGCTCCAGGTGATAGGTCAAGAATTGGCCCGAAACATGTCGAGCTAATCTCGATATAATAACGTGAATAGTTCCGTTTTAGTTCACTTTGAAAAATTATATCGTGTTTATTATTACGAAGTTCTGCGGTGGTTCAGAAATCAGTCAGTTAGACAAGTATCTAGTGCCGGGCTTAAAAAAAAATGTGCAGCAAAAACAGACAGTTGCGTGTTGTGTATTAAGGTATCCTCAAATCGGATTGTTATTATTTTGGCCTCAGCGATTGTACTTTGGCAAATAGTACCCTCGTCCTATTGGAAGATAGACTCATCTAGATTTTGTAGAAATGTGTGTAATACCTATGTTAATCTCATTTTAGATTTCTGAGTAAGTGTCTTTGCGTAAATATTTGAGACTCACCTGAAGTCGATTTAAAAAGTAGTGCTATTGCTGTGTACCTAACAAGAAACAAACAATTTTAGTTAATTTGTCATGTTTATTTTGTACAATAAAGAGTTACATACATACATACAATTTTGAATCACCAATTTGATTTCACCTGTACTTACATATAGCACAGTTTTAATTCGAACTATTATTTTGGTAAAGTTGAACCAAACTATTTTGTGGTAGGAATGCATGTCATACAAGTCATCGAAATAAGGAAAATTCAACAGTCCGGCACCTAAAGTGTTTAGGTTTCTCGAACCATACCTACTGACTAAATAATGTTAGAGTGATTTCCTGCTATACGTATTACCTAAGTACTAAGCTGATATAACGGGACTGATAAGTAATACAACACAGAATATTATCAATTGTCATATACTTCCGAACCGTTCAGTTATAGCCACACAGTAATTATACTTGCATACTTATAAATATAACAACATAAAAAAAATTGAGGACGTAAAAAATAAACATGCAATATCACGCCTGTACCTATTCCTAAACGGGGTAGGAAGAACGAAAACATAAACGAAACCATGACAACTTCTCGTTTCGCAGCCGCTTTTAGCATAATTATAGGGTTAAAAGAGTGTTCTAATAGTGGCAAGTTACTATTGTTGCTTAAACCACACCTAAACCGATAATATTCTTCTCAACATGACACAACGTTAGTAGTCAGGTAATTAACAAGATTGAGATTTAGTCCGAAAAACTTCGCGCTAAAAGAGATGGAACAACAAACAAACAACGCGGGAGTATAAATTCCATCTTCTTATCAACTTAAAGAAACAAACCATTTTGAAAAATACTTGTTTCGATAATGACAGCATTATTGAGGAAAATAACTAAAGCATGAGCCGTTCATAGTATTTAACACAATATTGTGTTAATTAACATACTTAAAATGTTCACTCTCTTTCTCGTGGAAGAAATTAAACGGATAAGTTTCGCTTGTTAGTAAATAGTAAAGTTCTCTCCATAAATAAACACATGCCTTGAATGAAACTAGGTATCTGTCATTTAGAAGAAAACTAGAATCAAACCCGTTCTTAAACCAGAATACACACTTTCCCGAGACACAAACAACTAGAACTTTAGCACTAAAAACAACAAACCTTTTTTACACTGACAACACAACCAAAACACTGCATCCAAGCACAACACTAACTTTAAAACACTTCTTACAACTTAATTTAATTCCCGAGACCCAGTGGTCTTCGCCAGTGCTCTGTTGATACTAAGAACATATGATAAATCCCGGACGGTAGTGACTAAGCTATGACTGTATCGTGAACATATAACGCGTCATTTACGAAGGTTGAACTGAGGAGGGCAAAAAGCGGTCAGGTTTGTAATAATTGGATAAAGGTTGTTAAACTAAAAGACACCCACGAATGTAGTATTGGAGTTGGTTGTGTTCACGTGGGCGGTATATCGTACACCCATTGTAAATGTAACTGGAATGGAAAATGGATGTCATAAGGTCGGTGACACAGGTATTTGTGTTTTGGGAAGTTTGTCTGTCCTCTGGTAGAATTTTGTCGCTGGGAAGCTGTCTTTGTAATTTTTTAGGGTCCGCACGAAACGAAAAAGCTGTTAGCTACTAAGTCATAATTAAATAATTAATATTGAAGGGGGCTCCCATACAAAAACGGCGTTTTTGCCTATTTCTGCTCGATGTGAATAACTGTAACAGGTAGGAATATGAGATATTTACAAACTACTCAGTTTTTTTTATTTAATAACAAATAGTAAAATTAAAATAAAATAAATATGGGGGGGCTTCCAAACAAAAAAATCCATTTTTGCTTATTATTGCTCGATATCAATAAATGATAACCGGTAGGCTCTCGTACGGTTTTTTCCCCTTGGAAAGCAAAGCAAACTTACGAGCAAGTGGGTCACCTAATAGTAAGTGATCTCCATTGCCTATAGAAATCTGTTAGGTATAATAAATAATAATAATAAAATCTTTATTAAATTCATTCTTACAGTATTATACAATTGGACGTATTATGTACCTAATATCTAATTTTCTACCTGAAAACTTAGCTATCAGGGACCTACAAATAAAAGATAGAACTCTAGAAATGAATAAGCTCACGAAACATTACACAGGCAGGAAAAAAATGCTTTTTTTTGTTGTTATTTGTGTTTTCAGAAAAAAACTACATTGAAACTGATAAATTTTATCATCCAGAAACCCTTGTGTACAATTTGGTGAGTACTTTGTAAGTTGACTAACAAAACAATGTTATCAAGACTTGACAATAACATCGCCGCAGACCCAGGAATTCAAGGGGGGGG
>BHDV01043007.1:172542-184053 GCA_005406045.1 Adoxophyes honmai | reverse complement strand
CATCCATTTTGAAAATACCTTGTGTACACTATTTTACTACAACAGCAACTAAAAAATAAATAAAAAATAAAAACGAATTCTAGAAACTTCAAATCGCTCCCCTGAAAAATGTGTTTTTTACACTTATGTTAGTTTAGCATGGGGGCGACGTTATTAAATAAAAGCGTGACTAAGTCTCATGTATATACAAATATTTTGATGAAAACTGATGTTAACTGAAAAAAAAAAAACAATACTATATAATTTCAAATGTCTTTATTTATAATTATAACTGATTTCATTCAAGTACTCGAATCCGTCGGGCTTGCATGACACGAGGGATGAATGCAACTGAAGCGAGAGAACTTTGCACTGTTGTATGTTCATTTCATTCACCATTTGTCTTCAAATTATCTTCTATTGTCATCATTGTCTGGAAGACCGCAGCAGATGAATCCCGTGAAGTAAGGAAGGAGACGAGGACAAACAAATGGCATGGCAATGATGGTGATGATGACGATAGGCAGACAGCAGGGAAGGAGGAAGCAGCACATCTAAATGATGAAATTGACAGGCAGAAAATCAAAGAAGTAATTTAAAATAGCAGATCTGAGAAAACAGGTAAAATAGAGATCACGGAAAAAGGAATGTTTGACTGGATGTTTTTTATTGAGTTCTAAGATGAAGGAAAATTATTTGAAAATAATAGATACAAATTTTGAAGACAAAATTAGAAAAAAACAGCTAGACTAGAAATGAAACTGAAAAGAGATAATACTGAATCAACCAATCAGATTCACCCACGAAAACGCAAAAGGATGATGCGAAAGCACTATCATGCAATAAAGGAAATGTATTAAAACTTGCCGTCAAAACATGAAAATATCGAGATAGATAAAATCAAAAGTGCTTCCTCGCAATATTTAAATTAAAATCCTTGCTTCTAGTTTCTCTTCAGAATATTTATTCAACTGATTTCCTCTCCTAGTTTTCGATCGAAGTTCGATTTTGAGCCGACACTTCATTCGTACAGGTAAAAACTTTGACCAGCCACTCCAGGAATAAGTAGACTAGAAGTATTTGAATCACATAAAAAGGTGCAATTTGTTGGTATAAGTTCTCCTTATTAAACACTAACTGTTTCTCCACAGTTTTCGTTTGATTGAGAACAAGTGCCATACTCATCATGCTAGGAGTTATAAGTACGGTTGAGACAGCAACGTTAAAATATTCGTAGGATTGATGCGATTGTAGAACATCTTGTTTCTTTATCAGAATTATGCTGTTTCTATTCTAGCGTCATTTTTAGCGGTTTATCAACTTATGCAAAAATGTTAGTTACATCTCCAATGAATTCAGAGAGTCAGACTGTTACTGACTGTTGACATCCATGTTATTTATCCTAGGCTCTTCCAGATCTTTCTATGACGATAACATCGTAGTCATCATACCACCAGAAGAAACAAGCTGGCAGGAACATAAAACAGCATGGACAGAGATAAGGCACGCAACAAAGCCAGGGGCAGAGGCAGTAGAGAGGATAGCAGAGGCAGCAGTAACAGCAGGTTGTACAGGAGTCGGGCACACACATCGAAATTTACTTCACATTATTAGATTGTGAAATCACATTTAGATCGCACAGAATTTCAAATTGAGAAGCTGAATTGACATGCATAAATTTTTATTGAGGAATCAATAGTTGGAATAATGAATTACTCGTCTTTTGAAATTAAATTAGGTACAGCCGTGAATTTTGAAGTATTGATAGTCAATTTTGAAAGCTTGGCACAGAGCAACGACAGTGTGAATGAAGAAAATAGGTTATGAAGGTTTTATTGGATTGTTTTGACACTTTTGGTACCTCTGGCTCTGTGATTTTAGTTTGCAACAGTTGCGACTTTAAGACTACGCTATAAACCTGATAATTGATAACTATGCTAAAAGTGACTAGGAAACGTGAAAGTAACGTTGTCTCAGTAACATTCTGCTCTCTGCCTACCCCACTTGAAAATACAGGCGTGATGTATGTACGTATTATCAAAGATCTGCAGTAGTGTTGACATACCAAATGATTAATAATCCTTTTTGTTTGAAACAGTACAAAACGTGCCGAAAAACCTAATATTACGTTGATATTGCTTTTCCACAGCTAAAATAAGGTGTAATGACACTTTTTGTAGCTTTTTTTATTCTATGGTCGCTGAACGTGTCTCTACAAAATTAAAATACTCCGCTTCACACAAAAGATTTACGAAACTGAACCCTTTTGCTCTGAAATTAGAATACTCCTGATTTTTCACCGGCAATAGAAAATGTCAGTACTCCCTGTCAAAACGACATGAGTCTATTTACAACTGTAGTTATTGAAAATTTTTAGAAATCTAAGGCTCAAGGAACCCACAAATAATGTCTCGAAGGAGGGTCGTCACGTAATAATACAAAGCTCATGTGTTTTTGTGTATGTGTACCACGCATGTGTTGTTTTCCTTCTGTGCTTTGCCCCTGCTTTGCTTGCTTGCCACTATGTGTAAAAGGTATGCTTCAGGACCCTAGCAAACAGCGTATTTGAGGCGACACACTGCCACGCGCCACGCAGCGTAGTGCTGGAATGCGTATTCTAACGTTGCTACAAGCGGAGAAACACACATCCCCGCGCGTGGGTGCGGGACGAGACGCAAGGTATGACACCGAGTCACGTAGTGCCGTGCGTGATTTTTGATTTATGAAGGGATCGACGTGCGCTTGAAAATGGATCTCGACGTTGATCGATTTACGCTGTAACTACACAAAACGCGTCTACGTGCGTGAGTGCGTAAAAAACCCGCTTGATGATGCAGATCTGCACTCCGCAAGTACGCGTGTAGGTGCGTCGCCACGCAATATTCAGCGTGGTGCGTGGCAGTGTTATAATCGCCAAACGCGCAGGTAGGGTTGCCAGATCGCCACACCTAATAGCCGGACAGACTAGCCAGTTTGGCCGGACATTTAGGTAGAAAGGCCGGACACCCTATTATTTTTATATTTATTGAGGATTTTATCATATAATCCGTACTAATATATAAATGTGAAAGTGTGTTTGTTTGTCCGTCTTTCACGGCTAAACGGAGTGATGAATTGACGTGAGTTTTTTAGATAGAGATAAATAGTTAGATAGTAGGAGCCGCGGGCAAAAGCTAGTTAATAATATATATCAAAGCTCGTGTGCTCGTGTGCGAAATGTAAAAAGCCTAACAAAAGCCGGACAAGCCGGACACCGTTTATTTTGGCCGAACACGCAATCAAAAAGCCTACCTATGTCCGGCTTTATCCGGACGCCTGGCAACGCTACGCGCAGGCAGTGCACGTTTTGTGTATGTAGTTTATGAATAAATAAAATATAGTTACGGTCGACCAAGAAAGTGGTCTACCACTTTTGACAAAAGTTTCTGTGAGATCAAAATTGTCACAAGGTTGACATTGTCACTGTCATAATATTATGACGAGGGAAAATCGACCTTGTTGTTTCATGAGGTTCAAATGAATATCGATCTTGAGGGGGTAGACTGATTTCTTGGTCGACTGTACATACATCACACCTGTATTCCCCAATGAGGTAGGCAGAGCACACAAAATCCTACTACTCGTAGTGACAGGTTACTAGCCTGTTGCCTAAATCATACCTGAACCTATTACCTTAGTCGCCTCTTACGACATCCACGGAAGAAATGGAGACGTGTTATTCTAAACCCAACATCACACAGTATTATGTAACATTATGTTATTTGCCGTGTGGTGTCGGGATAGAATAATACCTCTCCATTTCTTCCGTGGATGTCGTAAGAGGCGACTAAGGCAATAGGTTTAGGTCATGCTTTAGGTTAGGCTAGCAACCTGTTATTATTCTACTTCTTCCATCATTGTAAACCTCCAAACTTTTCTTGTAGTTGCTGCGAAGCGTGATATATCATCAGCATGGTTTTGTCTATGTCACTGTATGCTCTGTCTACCCCATTTGGGAACACAGGTGTGATTGTATGTATGTATGTTTATGTATGTTATTTACAGGCATGGAATTCAAATTCTGTCAGTGCTTAGTGCTCGCTTACGATTCGCCGAGCGATCATGATGAACGCTCCATGTACCACGTCCCCCGGAGAGAAGACATGACATAGTTTAATGGCAACATAACATACCATCGCGAACCGGGATTGTTGACCCATTTACCTATGTTTGTAACTTGGTCGTGTAATACTAATCCAATAGCTGACATCTAGTCGGTCACATCGGTCATTGATTACACGTCTAAATTGCGAACAGTGGCAAGTGGCTCAACAATCCCGGTTCGTGACTGAACATACATGTTTTTACTTACATACCTGGGTCATTTCATTACTATTTCTTCTCAATTTGAAAATGTTTTTCAAACAATGAATCATGAACGATGTCACAGATTTCATAATGAAGTAGGTAGATATGGCATGTTTGTGTTTCGTATGTATGCTTAAGAGGATAGGAGTCGCGCCACTTCTCCATACAAACGTAGTCCCCTGTTTTCTCCGTGAATAGTGACATTAGAGCAAAATTTTTTTTTCTTTAAATTTGTATCTGTTGTGGCTATGCCCCTATGATTTGCTTTTATCGATTTTCTAATTTTTTTATTTTTTTTATTTAGGAATATCAATAAAAGCAAATCATAGGGGCATAGCCACAACAAATACAAATATAATGTAAAAAAAAATTTGCTCTAATGTCATTATTCACGGAGAAAACAGGGGACTACGTTTGTATGGAGAAGTGGTGCGACTACTATCCTCATAACGCTTTAGTCTTGAGTTGATGAAGTCGATGAAATTCGTCTAATGTAATGCAAACTAAGCATTATTGTGCTATTTTGGATTGTAAAGAGTAATAGGAGAATATGTGTCGCCCCACACGGGCCACCGGCCACAGCCACAAACGCCGCCACGAGGAGCTAGACGCAGCTACAAGAGTAGTTGAAGCGCGACAGCCACTTGTTTAGTCCAGACAGCTGTTTAGTGGCCCGTGCGAGCCACAAGAAGCGAGCTGCGACGATTGTAGCGTGTGGCGGCCACCGGCGTCAGCCGTGTGCCTAGTCCATACATAAAATGTATGAAAATGACAGGGAATATGTCGTAATTGCTCGTTGGTTTTGGTACCGATATAAGTATACTGTAAATGGAATAAATCATTATGCCTAGAACCAGTTTGTTATTAATAAATTTACCAAAAAAAATACAAGCATTTTTTGGCCGACATTCTAAAATATGTGCACTGAATTTTAAGTCAATAAGACGAACCCCTGAAGGGTTTCCTTCATCGGAGACAGTCCCGGCTGGACCAGAAGTCTACTACCAATCACATTATTGCATCATCATCCGATTTACACAAGTGTACAAAATTTCAGCTCAATCGGAAACTTGAAAGTGGATTAAATTTAACTTGCGAGATTTGCTTACAGACAGCGGGACAGGTAAAAGTAAATTCAACAGTTGAAACAATTTTGATGAAAGTCGGTATGGAGTTGATTTGAATCATATTAAGAAAGGCCATTGGTTACTTTTCGTCCCAGAAAAAACTTTACATTTCTCGCAAGATAGGAATAATAGTGATATAATAGTGCTAGCCTATCGCACAAATCATACCTAAACCTGTTTCTTTAGTCGGCTCACTCGGAGGACATACACGATAAAGTGTTTAGAAAGTGTGTACAAACCCTTAATGAATTATTTCAAACCCTAAAAATACACATCATCTATGACAATGTCACACTGACATCAGAAATTCGCAAAATTGATAGTGTCCATCCAAATTCCAAAATAACGCTGCATTGTTTCAGTACTGATGTGTTTCGTCTTGTTCCCGGCCTGGGGTTTATATATGTGTTTCATAGTGCCCTGTTTCGTTGCCCCCTGTATCATTATACCCTGTGCCATATTCTTCCCCCAAATCAAGGAGTGGTGGGACGGTATTGAGTTTAGAAGGGGCTTGGGAAGGTTGGGATGCTGACAAAGATTTGAGGAGTTGAGAGTAGCTGTATGAACTAAGGTACGTTACACGCAATGTTATTTAAGTATTGTATTACCTCTGGGATGGCGAACCAAGAGTCCCCATATATGGGCCACCGGTCACAACTAATAATTTTGAACAAATAAAAACCGACTTCAAATTTGGGCTATACTGAAAGCATTTGTCTAATGAGGGTGACCTTCCATCACCAACAGGCCTGACTAATTACTGAAATTATAATTTCCAGTCTGCAGGTGCATTCAGTATTGAAAAAAATATCCTTTAACTCCTAAGCATTAAGGAGTTGACCTTCCATCATCAGCTCAGTATTTTTTTTTTAATGCCAAACGTAAATACTGGTGTAGCTTTGAAAAATGTACTAAAAATATTACCTGTGCCTATAAAATTTGAGAGTTGCCCTCGATTTTTCTCATATTCCATCACCAGGTCAAGATATGCTGACAATGGGACCACCTGAAAACTATATCCTTTCAAACAAAAAAGAATTTTCCAAATCGGTCCAGGCGTCTTCGAGTAATCAGCGAACACACATAAAAAAAAAAAAAGATTCCGACGAATTGTGAACCTCCTCCTTTTTTGAAGTCGGTTAAAAAACGCCGCCACCGGCATATTTCCTGTAGTTTTCATACATTTTATATGGACTCGCCGTACACGGTTGCCGGTGGCCGCCACACGCTACCATCGCAGCTCGCTTGCGGCCCGCACCGGCCACTAAACGGCTGTCTGAACTGGATAAGTGGCTGTCGTGTCCTTCAACTACTTTTGTAGCTGCGTCTAGCTTCTCGTGGCGTTTGTGGCTGTAGCCGGAGGCGCGTGTGCGGCGACACTTATGTTAGTGATATAGGTACGTGACAATTTTTATGAAACAAAAAATAGTTCTGTTATAATAGCTACGACGTGCCAAATTTTCAATTTCCCCGTGTGGTGCCGGGTTAGACTAGCACCTCCCCCTTTCTTCCCGTGGGTGTCGTAAAAGTCGACTCAGTAGGCTTAGCACGGGAACACGCTCTAGTCGCGTAGCGCGCGGGATAGTCTACCTGTCACTTTCTGACGTCTCTAGTTAGACAGTGACAGGTATAGTCTATGTCGCGCGTATCTCTACTCGCGCCCTGTCGTGCTAAGGGGATTGGGAAAGGGTTAGTGTATTGTAGGCGATGGGCTAGCAACCTGTCACTGCAATATCACGTTTAACCATCTGGTTACCCTGAAATTGCTAAACGTGGCACTGGATTTTTGAATTTATGTGCTCTGCCTACCCCTCTTGGGAATACAATACTTAATTTATTTTAATTTAATTATTTACTTTTAGTAGAAATACAATTAAATATTCAATAAATATTTCATGTGCCTTTCTGATACCGTTATAATTTATATCGACCCAAAACACGAAAAAACACGATGGTTGTAATGGTAGCCCCCCGTAAATTATGATTATATTTCATTTTTAGTATTTAAATAAATAAATAAATATCACTGGACAATTTTTACACCAATCACCTAGTCCCAAAGTAGGCAATTTAATGCCTGTGTTATGGGTACTAGACAACGGATAAACTTACTTATATATAAATAAACATCCAAGACCCGAAAGCAAACATTCGTATTCATCATACAAACATCTGCCCCGACCGGGGATCGAACCCGGGACCTCAAGCTTCACAGTCAGGTTCTCTAACCGCTGGGCTATCCGGCCGTCGATTTGTTGTTATAGCGGCAATAGAAATAAATAATCTTAGGAAATTACAACAGTCTAGCTACCACGGTTCGTGAGATACAGCCTGGTGACAGACGGACGGAGAGCGAAGTCTCAGTAATAGGTCCCCGTTTTCACCCTTTGGGTTTTGAATCCTAAAAACTGTGAAAACCGTAAACTCGATGTTAATGTTGTCTCTTTGTTCACTTTACTTGTTTCAAATTAGTTCACAAACCATCTGAATTATGTAATGTGTAATTGTGTAGTGTGTAATTACCTATTTCTAACATTCTCATTTCGGCATCGGCGTGTCTAGAGAATCAGACCTCTTTAAAAAACTTCATAGTGCTCTATGATCTACGCTCTATGCTCCAAATCAAGATCTAACCTGTCACCCGTCACTTCACAAACCCACAAAAAAACATCAAAATTAAAAATGAAGCCAACAAACAGAATCGTGTGAAGTCCAAGCGCCACTACAAATTCTTCAATGTGCTTTTTCGTTATCCCTCTTTGGTGTCTTGTCATTCTTCCCTGTTGCCTCCTACCCTGCATAGCTATACCGGTGTATTTTTACTACCCGCAAATAAGGGCGAAATTGGATAAATGGCTTGGTTTATCGCCGTGTGTTGCTAGTTAGAAGCAGTGAAGAGGATAAGACGAAATTGAGTCTTCATGTGAGTTGCCATCATTGTGTTCAATTGTATCCATACATAGTGTGTTTCCTTGAACATACAAACATACATAGAGATGTCTGTGCTTCCAAACGGGTTGGGCAGACAACATAGTTAAAACACTGATGAAAGAGGTAAGTATGATAGTGACAGGTTGCTAGCCTGTCGCCAATATCATGTCTTAACATTATGTACTTTTAAACATCGTTGCACAGAATATTTCATTTTAGTCCAACCCCGAACAAAAATTAGGTTTAAGCATAAAAATTGCTCTCTTTCTACCTTTACCTGTTTGCGCGCGAAATTGAATCTTACTAAGTGACCCGAGCCTTTATATTCCGTTGTACGCTGCTGAGTCAAAACTGGTTCAGTGGCATAGGGTTGCCACTGGCGAGTATAAATATTAGAAATAACTACCATTATTTTTATTTTTTATTAGCAGAGTGTCAGCTTAGCACCTGTTTACCACTGCCCACATTTTAAAAAAAAAAACGCGCTATGCCACACAGCCAACTACTGCCTTAAACCTTTCACGAGGTCGCGCAGGTGAAGTACTTACCTAAAATGTGAAGTGAAATCGTATAACATACATACATACATATTCACACGCCTGTATTCCCAAGAGGGGTAGGCCGAGCACATGAATTCAAAAATCCAGTGCCACGTTTAGCAATTTCAGGGTAACCAGATGGTCAAACGTGATATTGCAGTGACTAGTTGCTAGCCCATCGCCCACAGTGCACTAACCCTTTCCCAGAGTCGACTCGTACGACATCCACGGGAAGAAAGGGGGAGGTGCTATTCTAATTTGGCACCACACGGGGACATCGTATAACATCGGCTGGAAACCAATCCCGAGACAGTCACACAGTCTACGTTAATACAAGTTTAAACATTACAACCGAAATCGCTCAATGCTCTCACTCACTCCTCTATAAAGCTTAATGTATTTTAATAAATAGAAAGTTCACCTGAGTAATTTTGTGAAATAAATGGACAATTATGAAAAATTAAGAAAGAAACGGCCCGTTGAGAAATGATTTTAATCCATTAATATCTAAATTGAGTCTATTATTAACAATTAAGATTGTCCACTGAAAATAAGAAGATTCGACGTAGAATTAAATTTGGTCAGCCAGACGCCATTTTAGATTCTTTTAGGTGTTGTATTTTAGCCCTTTGAAGTGTCTGCATCTTCATCATCAATATTTTTTAAAATATTTATTTGTACTCAGTTCTCTAGCTTGTTTTATCTTGTAACTTACAAGGCCATTTCATGTAGAGTTGGTAAAAACTCAAGTCATCGAACTTGAGTGTTTGTTTATGAGAATAGAGAGTAGGTAGGTATAAGTTATTCGATTCTGTTTTTCCTTCTTCTATGTTCTGCAGTGTCTGGAACTTGAGTCTCGCGTCCTCTGTAAAGATTCGGAGTGTTTTCCTTTTTGAACAAATTAGTCTTTTCGAAAGCTTGAGTTTCGACAGAAGGACACAGATGACTCAAAAAAGGACACGACTCACGACTCAAAAGGCTCTAAACTCTTATAAATATGAGTCGACTTCATAAATGTTGTCTCCAATTTTTACCAATACTAATTATCAGTACTATTTATAAGAAACTGAGTGAGTCTCACGGTAGTTTTTATGTTCAAAGTGACTTCCTAAATTAAAGAGCGTTCCTATCAAGATACGTAACGTGGAATATGGTTTGAATTGACAATGCAATCACGTGTCGTGATTTAATTGGTCCATTCCAAATACATCCTCACACATCTGGTGGAACGCAGCCTTACTGGCTTCTTCTTTTCAGGTGCCCCGCACGTGCTGTGCTTGTGTCTGCATACCGGTCTACTTGGGATCTGGCTTCTCCTGCATCCCCCTGTCTAACTGCTGCGTGAAGTTTGAGAGATTAGTCGAAGTAAAGGTCTGAAGAGAGAAACAAGATCTCTGAGAGCATTGAGCAGAGACCAGGTGAGCGTAGAATTATAGCAGAGAAATAGAATTTGAACAGAATAAACAAAAATAATTGACGATCGAGAAGTAGAAACGATACGCTTTATGCTCCTCTTCTGGTATATTTCTCTCGCTTTGGCCACATTCGTCACCTCTTCATGACGTTCGGCGGCTTCTGGTACTTCTTACGAACTTAAAACGAGAGTGCGAAAAAACCCATTCGGGGAAAAATGCAAATGGAAATTTTGCTAACGATTTTAGGCTCTCTGAACAAAATGTTCACTCAGAATACTGAGTAAAATCGTCCTATCATTTTAGCCACTTTTTTGTACGTTGGTCATTGTTAACAATAAGATTTAATTTACAGATAAAGTGAAGACAATGACCACGAAATTGACGTGAAAAAATGAAACGTCACTGAAGAAAATAGCTGAGAAAAATGATGTAGATCGTGTCCAAAGTGGAACAGACACCTTTATGTTACCTTACGATTGGAAGTGTATGTAAGATGTGTCAATTGGCGTGGTTGTGTTTCCCTCTGGTTATCATCCCTATGGTTACGCTGTACCCCATCCTCTGTCCTTGTCTGCTGAGGATGTGCGAGAAAGAGATGGTGGAGGAGAAGGAAAAAGATTTGGAACAGGGTGGTGTTTTGTACGTGTGATTTTGCAATAAATGATAAAAGACATACTGTTTTTATTTTTATAGTTGTTAGGCTATTGCAACTAGATTTTTTACTAGGTAGGGAAAGTAATCATCAATAGATATCCGTGTGATTTCGGGTTTAGAATAACACCTCTCCATTTCTCCCATGGATGTCGTAAGAGGCGACTATGGAAAGAGGGTAAGGTACATTTTTGGCGACAGGCTAGCTACCTGTCACTATTATACTACCTTTTCCATCTGTTTTCAAACCTAAAATTATGCTAGAAGAGGCTGGGAAGTGTGAAATAGTCATAAATACGCAAGTCCAGTTAGTCGGCGCGTACGCACCTGAACTCGTTCGACATTGCGATGCTACGTGGTTGACTAAAAGACTATGCAATAGTTTTAGATTTTTTTTTTAATGTAAATTCCGGGCATTGAGGGTAGAACCTATAGTATAGACCGTGGGCCCATGTAGTAAAAAATATGGGTCATCTGAACCACCAGGTGACCTATTTAGAACGATATAAGGGCATAAAATAA
>BHDV01043007.1:101330-170544 GCA_005406045.1 Adoxophyes honmai | reverse complement strand
TCAATTTCTAAATTTGAACCAACAAAGACCAAAGAATAAAGTCTAAAACAAACGGGGTAAGCTAAGTAAAACCGTTTAATAATAATAAAAACGTGTTGTGCCGGGTTAGAATAGCACCTCCCCCTTTCTTCCCGTGGGTGTCGTAAGAGTCGACTCTGGGAAAGGGTTAGTGTATTGTGGGCGATGGGCTAGTTTCACTGCAATATCACGTTTAACCATCTGGTTACCCTGAAATTGCTAAACGTGGCACTGGATTTTTGAATTCAAGTGCTCTGCCTACCCCTCTAGGGAATACAGGCGTGAGAATATGTATGTATGTATGTAATAAAATAAAATAAAATAAAATTGTAATAGCTCTACCTCTTTCATCAATTTCTCATTTCATCAATGTTCTAATGAAGGCAGAGCACGCTAAACCTAACATAGACAAAACCATGATTATGATATTATGGGACGTAAGGTAGGGTAAACACAGGGTGCAATGACCCGAAAAGCGACGAAACAATTGTTTCCCACAAGGTCAAAAATGAAAATATGTATGCATGGGCGTAGCCAGGGGGGGTTGGGGGTTCAAACCCCCCGAAAAGTTCAGGTTCCCATACAATGGAACCCTTCGCACCCGAGTCCGACTCGCACTTGGCTGATTTTTTTTTCGTCAACCCCCCCAAAACTAAATCCTGGCTACGCCGTGTACGTATATCTGCCATTTACCTACCTACCATTTTCTACTACTCATTGAATTAAATACATTTAACCCGTTCAATGCTCAATACATTTTACAGTGCAATCAGACTAAATAAAAAGTGGTCCGGCAATCCGAGCAGCTTTGCTAGACACAAAGGATTGTAAAAAGTAGTCTGAAAAACAAGATTTCACAAATTAAATAGCATCTTTAACGTGGTTAGAGCAAAGAAATGCGTAGTGGTGGGATGGTTGTCGATAGTTTAAAGATGAATTTGAGTTTTATCGTAAGACGATGCTGGTGTGAATTTTTGGTTTGGAATAATTATGGTAAGCTCTAATTTTAGTGGAAAAAACTGAGTGATGAATTGTTTGTCGACAGTATAAAGATAGATTTTGAATTTCCGTGAGCCATGTGTTTACAAATTGGTGAAAATAAAATAACTACATTAATGTACAGTAAGAGCACAAAGCTCTTTCTTTAAAATGCTAAAGCGTTAGTATCGAGAAAACAACATAACGAGGTAGGTATCTGAACAAATATGTAACTGAATAAAATACAAGTCCAGTTTATTTGCACATTTTAGTTAAACCTCGATTTTATCTTTCTTGTAATTGAATTAGATGTAATATACCTACAATAGTCTTTTGTGTTAATCGTTTTCTATACAGTGTATGGTATCGGGTTTAGGATAACGCCTCTCCACTTTTTACGTGTATGTCGTAAAAGGCCACAAAGTATAAGTAAGTTTAATTTTGCTTTTTGGCGATAGACTAGTAACCTGTCACATTTATACCACTTTCTACCTCTTTCATCTGTTTACCTAAATTTAAAATGCAAGAAGTGGCTATTAAACGTGAATTAGTCGCCGTTTCTAGTGATCTGCCCCCAAACGCCGTTTCTGCCTTGAAAACATACACATGTTTACATGTATGCACGTACATTATTAACGTTATCAAAATTATCGACACATCTATCGACACCATCACATCCCTACAGCTCCCTTTAGGGAATTAAAGCGAACAAACGGCCGAGTTTCCCCAGTTTATCTTACATTAGTTCGCCAAATGGCCGCGGTACCGGTTTCGAGCATAGTGTTTTTTATTCGTTTCTGGTGTTCTTTGTGCCAATTGATTTTTTTCTTTTGGTCCCGTGTGGTGTCGGGTTTAGAGTTCTTCATTCTACAGAAGTCGTTAGTTTCGACTGAACACAAAATTTTACATAACATTTCGAAATATAGACATGTAGTTCCTGTGTGGTAGGTATAGGGATAAAGTAACACTTCTCCATTTCTTCCGTTGATGTAGTAAAAAGCGACTAAGGAAATAGGTTTGTGTACTATCGAACCAACTGATTCCTGACCCATCCCAGAACTTTGTCGCAATAAACGTTATTGAGATTTCGCCTGTCGAGCAATGCAATGCAGTGTCACTATGACTTTTAATGTGAATAGGTTCTATAATGGGTCAGGAATCAATTGGTTCGATGGTACCTACGCTTTGGGCGACAAGCTAGCAACCTGACATTATTATACCTCTTCCACTACATATCAAATCAAAATTAATCTAAAAGTGGTTGTGAAGCCTGAATTAGTCATTATCATGTTTTTGTCTAATTATGTCATGTTTCATGTGCTCTGCCTACCCTATTTGGGAATACAGGCGTGATGTATGATGTTAATCGATCCATGGCGTCGATCGCCGATCGATCGATTGGTCTGGTATCTTTGACAGCTGTACAGTCGACCAAGAAATTGGTCTACTCCCTCAAGATCGATATTCATTTGAACCTCATGAAATAACAAGGTCGATTACCCCTTGCCATAATATTATGACAGTGACAATGTCAACCTTAGTGATAATTTTGATGTCACACGAACTTTTGTCAAAAGTGATAGACCACTTTCTTGGTCGACCGTACTAGGCGAGACAGAAGAACGCATGCGACTTGCTTCGAAAAGGTTCTATATCAGCGTTTGATAAGTCCTTGGCTGTACAGTCACGAACCGGGATTGTTGAGCCACTTGCCACTGTTCGCAATTTAGACGTGTAATCAATGACCGATATGACCGACTAGATGTTAGCTACTGGATTAGTACTACACGACCAAGTTACAAACGTAGGTACCTAAGTGGCTCAACAATCCCGGTTCGCGATGGTACATACTTTGATGAGGCGTCACGTGCGTGGAACACGTCAACTCAAACTTTGTACAACTTAATGACAGCTTTATTCCGCCTCTTGTTCCAAACTGAAGTAATTATGGAAGACGTCTACAACGGGGAAGCATCTGCGAACGTAGGTAAGTTCTGACAAGTTTTTTTTAATACAGTACCTTAATTTTTGGCTTACTAACAATAAGTCACGTAATTTATTTTTATCTACAACCAAATCCTATTGTGCCTACTTATGTTTAGACGCCACGCAACTGGCCATCTTTAAAAAAAATGTACTTATTCAAATTTTGAACATCAAAAAACAAAGATGATGAATCGAAGAAAATAAATTTCAAATTTGGAACCCGAGGTCGGTGCGGCTGGTGGCGCGAGCCTGTGACGCCGATGCTCATTTGTTTGTGGAATTCAGTTTTGCCGCCATTTTAACAATGCGTCGTATAAAATGTTGCCAATTTTTTTTCAATTATTACATGAATGTATGATACATAATTAGGCATTAGAATACCCGTAATCCTTGAAATGTTTTTGTGGAATATAGGTACCAACTTTATGTATAAAAGATTGGAGGCAGTTTTCAACAGCGCTGTCGTAAAGTTTTAGCCTATGTACTAGGACCTCCTCAGGGGTCCAAAAGAGTAAAACAGTTTGTGCCAGAATGTCCAGGGAACAAGTGGTAACATGTACCATGACAGTTCCACAAAGCCATATATAATAATGAGACGTCTTTTTGTCACTGCTGTGATAAAGTACCGCAGTGTATAACTAATTAGAGATAACATTACAGAGGCAGAAAACATAGGGCAAGTTTATAAATTCGTGAAATTATTATTAAGTTGAAGGTACAGTATGTGCCCCCACTTAGGTATCCAGGCAATTCGGTGTTTTGAACGCGCACCACTACTAATACAAAGTTTGTCTAACTATTTTTAGCGAAATATTAATATCATGAACTACCTCATTTTGATTTTGCTAAAAATAGTTAGACAAACTTTGTATTAGTAGTGGTGCGCGTTCAAAACACCGAATTGCCTGGATACCTAAGTGGGGGCACATACTGTACTGTAAGGAGGGTAGCTAGAGGTGCGCTAGTTAAGAGGTATAGCGGTCGTAATAGGTCGGCCGTGAGTAGGTATAACATACATACATACATATTCTCACGCCTGTATTCCTATGAGGGGTAGGCAGAGCATATGAATTCAAAAATCCCACTGGACGGACTGGACTGCCACTGCACGTTCAGCAAATTCAGGGTAACTAGATGGTTAAACGTGATATTGCAGTGACAGGTTGCTAGCCTATCGCCCACAATACACCAACCCTTTCCCAGAGTCGATTCCACCCCGTGTGTTGCCGGGTTAAAATAGCACCTCCCCCTTTCTTCCCGTGGGTGTCGTGATTCGAAGACTGTTAAAAATCCTATGTTAATAAATAAAATCAACACCATTTTTGTATATTTCGAGAAACTTACAATTACAATCAGTATTTCGTCGCTGTTCCTGCAGAAATCGCTATGTGCATTTTTTCGATTTTTGGTTTTTTATGCCATTTTGAACCTTAGGTCCATATACGTATGCTCTAAAAACGGCGTGAAGCTATCTTTATTATTTCTGCATGTGAAAAAATAATCATGTGAAGTTTGTATGTCAAAATGTTCCCTTAAAAACTCCTTAAAAATAACTAAGTGTCACTAATCACATAGCAGGACCGTTTCATATTCATATCACGCGAAAATTTGGTCCGATATGTGTCTTTCGGAGCACACATAGCGAATTAATTCGATCGTTCGTTCGCGTTCGACATGTGTTTTTCGGCACATAGCGATATTTTAGTACAAGAGGGCTTAAATATTTATCGCTATGTAACAAATTTCTGTTTTTCTATGCGTATAAAATTCAGTTTTCACTATATCTTTTTAAAACTATTATCATTTCATGTACAAAATCACAAGGCAATAGCACAAAAAAAATTACTAACTTTCCATACATGGTTAATGAGGAAATCAGTTTTTTGTGTCTCCTGAAAAGTTGGTTAAAAACACATAGCGATTTCTGCAGGAACAGAGACGATTTAGTACTGTGTGAGAGCTATGGTACCCCAGTGGTTTGAGCTTTGGCCTCGCATGCAGAGGGTCACGGGTTCGTATCCCAGGCACCTCTGAACTTTTCGGAATTTATGTGCGAAATCGCATTAGATATTTACCATTAAGAAGGAAAATATTGTGAGGAAACTTACTATTATACCTAGCTCTCTCTCCTAGCTCTTCCATCTGTTTTCAAACCCAAAATGATGCAAGTAGCTGAGATGCATGAAAATGGCTTAATCATGGTTTTGTGTATGCCACGTTGCTCTGCCTACCCCATTTGGGAACATAGGCGTGATTATTGGTTTCGGCGGCCGAATAGCTCAGCGGTTAGAGAACCTGACTGTGAAGCTTGAGATCCCGGGTTCTATCCCCGGTCGGGGCAGATGTTTGTGTGATGAATACGAACGTTTGCTCTCGAGTCTTGGATGTTAATCCTTATTTATAAGTAAGTTTATCCGTTGTCTAGTACCCATAATACAGGCATTAAATTGCCTAGTTTGGGACTAGGTGATTGGTGTAAATATCGTCCAGTGATATTTATTTATTTTCACTTCTCATGCTCTTAAAGTGATTCTTTAGTCCCTATATAGCGGGCCTAAAACTCCTTTTTAAGCTCTAGGGGCTAAAGTAATATTTTTTTAATAGGCCTTAGAAACCTCTTAAACAGCCAGTCATCGTGTTTATGAACGTAGGATTATCGCCATTTTTATAGACGTAAAAATAACCTCAAAATGTCAATGAGGCTATTTCTACGTCTTTAAAAATGGCGGTAATTGTTACTTTGCCAAAAAAACTTTTAAAAGTGATTTAATTTCGCAAAACACGATTATTGATCACGAACAATAACTTATTTCATTATAATAATTATTAACACATTTTATTATGCATAGTGTAATAATAATAAGCTTAAAAATAGTTTAAAGTTAAAATCTGTTGGCTAAATATGCAAGCATTCAAAGCGTCACTTTACAAAAAAAAGTAAAAGAAAAGAAAAACCGCGTTTTTTTTTAATTTTTCTTAGGTTAGATTAAAACATGGAAAGCTTTGTTGTAATCAGTATTGTAATTTTTTATATAACAGAAAGAACGTCGTTTTTTCGTCGCATTCAAAGTGAAAAGTAGAGTGTTTAACGCGAGACTAAACAACCATAATGACACTCGAACTATAGCCACCCTCGCTATGCTCGGGTGTCTAAATATCTCGTGACATTATGGCTTGTTTTAGTCCCTTGTTGAACAATCTACTATTATTATATATTATATGTAAGGTTCTACTGTAACAATATCCACTCCGCAACGGTCAGACGAACTCAGGTCATTCCCTAATGTATTGTAATTACTCTCAATTATGCGTGGAAGCAATCAAATTAACAACTTTTCATAATTACCGCGCTCGTGATTTACGTGCGAGACGATGGGAGTTTGTTGAAGTTTATTTTAGACTAGCTTTAGTCCGCGGCTTTGGCTGCACGGAGTTTATGCTTCTATGTATGTTGATGGTACCATTTTCCCGTGTGGTGTCGAATTATGTTTAAGTAACTATTTTTTTTTTGAATGTCGTATTTATCTAGGCTTATTATGTAGTTAACTTATACAGGGTTACTGGTAACTCGACGTATTCTTGGTAGGACTTGTGATAGAGGAGCTAAAATGCAATATTTTTAAGCCATCATATGTATGGCCGAAAATTAACGGTTCATACAAAATAGTATGGAAACTGAGACGGCGCCGGCGCAGCCAGCGGAACGTTTGCACAACTGCCGCGGTCAACACATCTCCATACAATTCCGCGATGACTCGCAAACGAAATCGTTCATTTAAGGCAGTTTTGTGAAAAGTTCTTAAAGATTATTATGGACTATGATACCTTTTCAGAAAGCTGATGAAACGTATATGTTTTTCTAACAATTTGTACACTTGATGTCATATTATTTTTTTCGACTAGAGCAATAGTTTAGTAACGGCAACCACAGATTTAATAAAACATAAAAAATATTTTCGCTGATTTCGAAGACTTTTATTTATTTTGTTAGGGTTTTTGTACTTGTTTTAATTTGACAATAGTTTAATAATTCAAAAATAAATAAAAAATACCGCCAGAGACGGCCAAATTTAAAAAAAAAAGTTTTAATGTAAAATTTTGGGAAATTCAAAAAAAATCTTATAAAATCAATAACTCAAGAACCGTTAATTTTCGGCCATTCATATGATGGTTTAAAAATATTGCATTTTAGCTCCTCTATCAAGTCCTACCAAGAATACGTCGAGTTACCAGTAACCCTGTATAGACATAAGAGTGGCGGAAGAAAGGGGAAGGCCTTTACCCAGCAGTGGGTTGTACTATTAGGCTGAAAAAAATTAAACGTAACGCTATCCATACAAAACCATGAGTATATTTAATGCTTCGTCGCCACTTTTACTTAAATTATTACGTTTGCGTTGGATAAAAGAGGAGAAACAGTGACAGGTTGCTAGCTTCCCGCCAAAATACATTAAATTAACCTATTTTCCTTAGTTCTCTTTTACGATATCCATAGAAGAAACGGAGAGGTGTTAATCTAAACCAAATTCCACACGGGAAAGCGAATAAAGATATAGGTTTAGATAAGTATATTTTAGGCGACAGGCTAGCAACCTGTCACTATTATACCTCATTCATGTGTTAAGCCTAAGATTACGCTAGTAGAGTCTACGCAACTTGAAATAGTCATGATTCTGTCTATGTAACATTTCATGTGCTCTGCCTACGGCAATACCAGCTAGACGCGTGTACGCGAAAATTACTCTTCTAAACTCATCGAGCTAATTCTCTCTTCTAAACATAATTTAAAAACTTAACCACAATATTAAAATACAATATCGATACGCTACACACGGCGTCCCCAGCCTCCGAACTTTATTAGGCGAACATAAATTCCGAACAGTATTTTCAATTAAGTTTGGTGTAAGTTAAGCGGGCTGTCCCAGGCGACCGCGCGAACTTGCTACGAGGTTGTATGGCTAGGAAAAATGGCGAGCAATTTTGAAATAAACATACACACATACAATTACGCCTGTTTCCAAATGGGGTAAGCAGAGCACACGAAACGTGACATAGGCAAAACCGTGATTATTATTTCGTATACTTCACATTTCGCAGCCACTTCTGGCATAATTTTAGGCTTGAAAACAGATGGAAGAGGTAGTATAATAGTGACAGGTTGCTAGCCTGTCCACATGAAATTGTTAAGATATTATACATGTAGCGTTTCGCGTCCTCTGCCTTGCCCATTTATGAATACAGGCGTGATATAATATGTATGTATTTCATAAAAAATACTTATCTTTACGGATAATAATTGGTGATTACATCCGATCGGGTGAATGATTGCCATTTTAATCAGCTGTGTGTAGTAAGGTTACCGACAAGTCTACAGTAAACTTGCCTATGATTGTTCGATATATTAGTGTTTGTTTATCTGGGGCAAGTAACCGGTGATCGATATTTTTAACTCTATTTCCATAGCATTAGGAGTGAGAGGGTGTCGGTGGGACTTAAGCTTGTTTACGTTAGAGCGTTATAGTTATACTCAAACCAATAGGCATGTGAATTGGTTTTAAAATAAGGTAAACGTCCCTGTGCTCAACACCGAACCAATATTTGGCACTTGCAACCTTATGTCATAGAAGACAGATGACAGATGGGTGTCATCTATTGGGCGTTGATGCGTCGAGCATTGGTACTTTTACCTTATATCATTCTAATTCGTCCGTTGGTTAGATTATGGGAAAATATGAGACACGTGTTTTTTTTGCTTATATAATAACTAGCTTTTGCCCGCGGCTCCGCTCGCGCTTAATTCGGGGTATCATAGAAGAGATTACACACATACCAATTTTATAGCTTTCTACATTGAAAACTTCCACTCCTCGCTTTATGGAAATGGGGGCATTTTGAAGAGACAAAATGTAGCCTATGTCACTTTCCATGCCCTAAACTATCTCTAACTAAAAAATCACGTCAATCCATCGCTCCGTTTAGCCGTGAAAGACGGACAAACAAACAAACAAACACACTTTCACATTTATACTTATATTGGTACGGATTAAACTTCGACAAGGGTATAGAATAGAATCTATTCAATAGATCATCAAACTTCCAGAGTCACGTGTCACGTCACGCCCAACGGATAACGGATCCAAGACTCAAGAGCTAACATTCATCATACATATATTATGTAAGTACATCTGCCCCAACCGGGAACCGAACCCGGGACCTTAAGCTTCGCAGTCAGATCCTCTAACCACTAGGGCCTAGTGACCTAGTGAGCCTAGTGACTAGGCTATTTGGCCGTCAGTAATAACAATGTATTATTAAGGGGTCCATATCGGGTTGCATAAAGTTTGAAGTCATACATTTTATAAGCATACATAGTTTTGTCATAATCATCATTACGCATAACTGAAGTAAGCCATAAATTTTTATGCATAATGTTTTATGGCATACATTTAATTCGCATAAAACAATATACGCATATTTTATAATGGGCATACAGTATAAACGCATAAACTGATTGTGCATAAAACATGCGAACCATAATGTACCATTCGCCATATTTGTTTTGCGCATAATAATTTGCATAACCTAGCCTTACTTAACTTACTTTTCTGGCCGCGATTTGGTTAATGTGAGGTCACAGTTCTAACCTAACCTAACCTACTTTTTTGGCAGTGATTTGGTTCATACGAGATCACTGTTCTAACCTAACCTAACCTACAGTTTTGGCAGTGATTCGGTTCATACGAGATCACTGTTCTAACCTAACCTAACCTACTTTTTGGCCGTTAATCATCAATGTTATGGCTGGACAAATGTATGACAGCCATAATTATGACTGAAAATAATTATGATTATCCATTTTATGGCAACAAAGATTTATGTCATTCGTCATTATGGTAAAACCATTTATGACTAAAAATAATTATGACAGGGAACATTATGACAATAGTACAATTTATGCCAAAAAAAAAATTATGAGTTTCAACTTTAAGGTTAAAGTGTTATGACAATCGATTTTATGACAATGGTTTGTATGCGACTAGAAGGGCACCCATTATTAAGTTCCTACCCCATAAAACAATGTCTTCCATGGTTAATTGAAATTAAAATATTTTCGAACTATGTAAAAGTTTTCCAACTGAAAGTCTTGGTAATAGTTGGAAGTAGGTAAAATTACAGACTAAAATTGATTAAAGCCATTTGTTTCCATTAGTGCCCGAAAACTTAGAGAAAGTTTTCAGTTTGTTTTTTAGCTTTTCTTTGCTGGCAAGAATTTAAGTCTCTTTGGGTTTACAATATATGTGTATAACTAGCTGTGCCCGCGACTCCGTCCGCGTGGAATACTGACTAATTTTCCCCGTTTCCCCCGCATTTTTCAATGTTCCTTCGCTCCTATTAGTCGCAGCGTGATGTTATATAGCCTAAAGCCTTCCTCGATAAATGGTCTATCCAACACAAAAAGAATTTTTCAATTCGAACCAGTAGTTCCTGAGATTAGCGCGTTCAAACAAATAAACAAACAAACAAACAAACTCTTTAGCTTTATTATAATAGTATAGATAGCGGGTTATTTTATTATAGACACAGACATACGTAGTCATAGTTACAGTATTGGCCGACATTTACATTTCTTCCGTGGACATCGTAAGAGGTTTAGGTATCCTCTTGACGACAGCTTAGCAACCTATCACTATTATACGTCTTCATCTGTTTTAAACCTGAAATTGCACTGGAAATGGTGCGTTGAAATAGTCATGGTTTTGTGTATGTAACGTTCGTTTGCCCTGCTTACCCTATTTGGCGTTGATATAGCCGTGTTGTATGACTGATTGATTTATGTGTACCTAATTATGGTAAAAGCCGTGATAGCCCAGCGGTTCGAACTGTGGCCTCTCAAGCAGAGGGTCGTGGGTTCAAACCCCGGGCTCGCACCTCTGAATTTTTCGGAATTTATGTGTGATATCAAATTTGATATTTATCACGAGCTATTCGGTGAAGGAAAACATCGTGAGGAAACCTACACACAGCGACGAAGTAATTCAACGTTGTGTGTGAAGTTCCCAATCCGCACTGGGCCCGCGTGGGAACTATCGCCCAAGCCCTCTCATACTGAGAGGAGGCCTGTGCCCTGCAGTGGGACGTATATAGGCTGATGATGATGATAATGATTATGGTAACTCCATTTAAGTCGCGAGTTATCTGTATTTTTCGCCACGAGTGAGTCATACGACAGGTTCTTGTGTAAAGATAATATTATTACACTATCTTTTAGTATGATTTTAATTACGTCGACGTTTCGGCCGCGTTGAAGCGACCGTTAGTCACGAGTACTCTTTCTTCTAATTTTTAAATCCCTTAATATCATACATACATCACGCTTGAATTCCCAAATGGGGTAAGCAGAGCATACAAAATGTTACATGGTCAAAACCATGACCATTTCACGTTTAGTAGCCACTTCTAGCATATTTTTAGGTTTCAACATACATACATACAAAGGTATTTTTTCCAGGTAAAAGCGACGCACGAACTTACCCCCACCACTTACAATCTTGCCAAGTTTACTGCCGACCACTACACGGTTAGTTTGACGAGGACACGGACAATGAAACAAATCATCAAAGATTAAAATTTGTATATTTGGTACTTCGTATATTTTTTCCTTTACAATCGAGTCGATAAGATTCTGTAGTATCGTATATCCTTAGACGATTACCGTAGTATATTATAAAGAACAGTACAAACGTAACGTTTTCTGATAAATTAAAATAGTTTTAACAAATTCTAGATAGGTACTGTATCACTATACGTAGTTTAAATATTATATTAAATTTAGAACAATTTTTCATGAACAATTTGCTAGTTTTTCTTTAAATACATAGAATACCGACGTTAAGTCGCTTGCCGAGAAACCCTAGTATGACTAAATCATTATAATAATTTTATACAAACATAATAGTAAATGTTTCACACCTAAATAAAAGATAACCGATTTTGTATAATTAAAATTATTGCATTGAATACTGAATTAACGTTATTCGAACGACAGTTGCGATGGCAATCTGTGGTCAGAATATTTTTTGGCAAAAAAACATGCATTCGATAAATTTCGAATCGATGTTTTTTTTAAAGATGGACTCCCGCAAGTAGCAAGGGCTCGGTGCTGAATTGCGAAGATCCTTCTTCTATTCAAATAATATAATTGTTATTCCGCATAATATCGTTTAATAAACAATAACCGTCTTATACTTAATTATACCCCATACTGTAATGACAAAAACTTTATGTCACAAATAAATTCCGTGCAAAAATTATGTCCTACATAAAACTCTGGTGTTATTTTACAACGGAACAGAACATTTTGATTTTTACTAATATAATCTTGATTTATGTAGAATCACACACACATTGGAAGACTATATGAAATTTTATAAAAGAGATATTTAAAAACGAAATTTATGATCAATTTCTATTGCTCATGATTTCAGTACATACGATTAATATTTAAATATTCTAAAATTCTAATTATAACTAAACGGCAATGGTGTTGCAGTGTTATTATTTCGAATTATTAGTTAATTAAGTATTAGTCCATACAATTACGTTATTTAAACATTATAAGTACTTTACGTTCTCTAACCGAAGAAAGTTTACATCAATTTAGAATTAAATTCTCGTTGTTGTTCTTTTAAAGTTTATAAATATATTTGTAATTGTAATAATTATAAAATTTACAACTTTCAAATGTACAGTTATTTTTTATTTGCAGGGTGAATACAAGTGAGTAGTCTATGTTCAGTCGAAGATATAGTTGATATTTTTATAAGTAATAGATAAACGTATTTTTTAAAAGAAACTCTAACACTAATCATAAGTTTAGTTTCTTCATTAATGAATATCCAGACAGCTTTGTACAAGGGAAGCGATTAAAAAAATCTATATACGATTTATCTTATTATGGCAATTCACAAAACGTATTTGTTATAGCTAAGTATACAAATACTGAATGTTTTTTTCTCATAAGATTAGAAAATGTACAGGAAGTATTTGGTGTTCTTTTTTGGTTAATTTATTAATAGCTACTTTACATTTAAAACTTATTTTATATTTACAAGAAAATTATACAGTTACTTTTAAGTAATTGCGACCAGCGCTACAGAAAAAGGTACAGCAAATATCCTATTTAACTTAAATTAAATAAACATGTAATTTAATATTATAATAACGTATTTTATTATAATAAAGTGCATTTTATTGTTGTTTTAGTGCTTGATCGATAGGCACAGAGGCATAGTCATTTTTAGTTTAAAATAGAATTACTCTACTGTTACATTATGTATACTGTGACGGTATTTTCATGTTGGTAAAATTTCAAATTACTTCTTTGTACAGTACTTAATGTTTGCAAAAATATATTGGCATGAGGTATTTATTTGTTTTTATTTATACAATTTATACGTAAATTAAAGTGAGATAAAATTGTGAAATACTGTCACAATATACCAATGCTACCATTAACACCATTTCTTTACAATGTTTTGTTTAGTTTTCAGTTTTAAGAGTGTAAGTAATGTAGATGAATTAGTTGATAGTTTTGAATTATTTATGCGTTAAAGTATATTACTTTATGGAAATGCAAAAGTTTACCTGAATGGTTATTTTAAAAATTTTGATAATGTTTGTATGTTATTTAAAATCTGAACTTTCAATAAATTCATTTTTTAACCGAAGTTGCTACATAACAATATTATTGGAAGTGGTTCTCATTAATTCATTCACATTATGAGTCGAAGTCAAAAACTTCATGCGAGATTAAATCTTTATTTGTCATAGTGGTATTATTATTATTTTTAAGTATAAACCTAGTAAAATTTTGTAGTTTTAGTTAGTAAAATAGTTATTATTAATGAATGTTTTAAAATTTAAATTTGCAAGATAAAAAATAAAAATAAACATTAGTTAACACTATGGATGTGAGAACCACAAACCAAAAATATTTAACGAAACAACCATTTTAATGTTTTCGATTAAGTTTTAGGGTAAGTAGTTTTTTGTTAGGCGTGTGAGAGTGTTTGAATGAATCAATCCCATGTGAATTAACTACTATGTATTGTTCCAACATAGTGTGATGTAATATAATGTAATGTTAAATGTAATGAATCTTAGGACTTTAATAGCAAACAAGATTTCGAAATACTACTACTTTGTACATGTTATAAGCGCATGTGTACCGCAAGGAGTTGCCTTTGGTCTTAAACTATAAAAATAATATCAAATCTCTACAAAAAATATTTTTAATGTAGGATGTATACACATGGTTAGTAAATATAGTTTTAACCACCTGACGACTAGCGTCAAACTATGTGCAGTTCAAAATTGACTCTTAATGTCAATAGATAAAGTTACAAATGACTTTTATTTTATGTACTATGTAGCACGCCAGCACGCCAGTCGTCAGGAGGATAAATAAAGTATTAATAAAACATAGTCAATTTGAAGTACAGTCACATAGGTATGACAGACAATATTAAACCTCTAAATTAATCACTAACAATACGACACGATGGTATCAGTTGTCATTTATCAATTAAATATCTAACCGTTTTTTAAATATCAGCTTTTCTAAAAAAGAAACTTCTATTTTATTATTAAAAAAAGGTCCCCTTGCGTAGAATAAATTTAGAATGCAAGCTAACTTTACCTTTAAAATATATCTTTTATGAACTTTAAAGCTATTTTAATTCCTTTATTATATTTTACAGTATGTAAGGAATATTTAGGTTACAAGTATAATCAAATCCTTTAGTGTTTGCAGTATTATAGTTCGCCTATACAAACTCTATTGGCATTCGAAGAGTATCCAGTGAACGTGTTGACTTAAGCGTTTTATAATATCGATCAGAATCTGAAGACATCTTTACAGACGCCTTTGATTAAAAATAATGAAGACCAACGAACAGTGTTACAAGTCTTAAAGACAAGGTAATCTAAAAACTTAACTCACAAAGGAAAACGATTTAAAAACTCAGCTAGGTACTTAAATCTTTGTATTTAAGATAAATGAATAAAAAAAACTTAAGACATGTGCGGTGGTTTTGATTTCTTTATAAAAAAAATATGAAAGCACGAAGTGTGCACTCCTGTGATGGATTGCTACTTTTGAGTCAAAAAGACAATATAATTTACTACTACATGAATACTTTCGATTTCTCCGGAAAGATCTTTCTAAGAGCTATTGACTCAAGTACTAAGGGTCCTAAGGTCATTCACAATAAAATTGATAATTGGCAATCTAAAGTGGCACTTTTTAATTGTTAAACTTTTCAAATACAAAATCATACAAAGTATCAGTCTGTCAATTGGTTACATAAAGTTTTAAAACACGTTCACTGGAAACTTTTCTAAAATCGCCCTATGGTTTCCGCTACGTTTTAAAAATCACTACCAAATTGTATTTTTACACTTATATTAAGCAAATAAAATTGATGTCACTTCATGTTCACAATATTTGAACGATCATTACTTTAGTTTCCAGTAAATTTACTTATTTGAACTTTATTGACATGAAGTAACTACAAGCCTAATAATAAGCTGACCTAAGATATATTTATGATAATGTTTTGTATACAATTGTCGAACGTCGTAACAATCTATGTTTTTGTGATCTCTGATTTCTGTAACATCTTGATGATATTGACAATAGTTTTAAATTAAATTTCATAATTAATTCAGTGCTACAATGCATCAAGTTTAAGCTGTTGAGACATGTTACTAATGTCGAGATTCCCTAACGAATGAACTTGTTTGGTCAATACAACAAAAAGTCGCTATATAAGCCATATTTTCTAAACCACGAGTACCATATTCTGCGAACAATAACGATGGGTAAATTAGTCGGGAAACGCAAGATCGGAAGACGTAAATTATCATGGCTCCGGATTTTCAGAGAACTGGCAGGTGAAAAGACCGTAGTTGGTCAGTCTCGTAACAGACAGAGAGTGGTTTAAGGAACTGACTACCAACCTTCAGTGACGAAGTGGCACTATAAGAAAACAAAAAACGACGACTTAAGAAAGTTGAAATTTTATTCTAATTTCACTAAAAAGTATTACTTCGGTTATTTGCGATCAGATTGAACTGAAAGTACGAATTGAAGTATTCAAAATTATCTAGAATGCAATTAAAAGTGTCATTCCTCGGTACTTATTTTACAAACAGATATTGAATAGATAGATTGATTAGATTTAAACGTCAGCAAACAAATTTAGACATACGACCTTTGACTTAACCAGGTGCTGTGTACGCACATGCGCCTTCAAATATCTGCGAATCTGACAGCTTTGGGTGAAAGAAACATAACACGCGTTGGTGGCAATAAATACATTAACAAAGCATGGTATAGTAATTCAATCGCTACATATTGGCTCGTAATTCTTCTTTTAAAAACAAAAACCAAAGATCACAAATCCACAGAACAACGCGCACTGTCACACCAATATCACATGAGACCGTTCTATTGCTTCCTGAATGTCCTGGGCGGTTCTATCGCACATTGTAAAGACCTGGTGCCGCTCGCTGCTGCGCCAACATGATGCGGTTGGCCACGCACCTATAGCAGCACAGGTAGGCCAAACATCACTTGAACAGTATCCTCCTAAACGCTCTTCTGAAATCCTTATTAAATATGGTATAAATGACAGGATTCAGGACAGAGTTCATGTAGCCCAGCCAGAAGGCTATAGCAAACGCACTGCCCGGAATAACGCAGTTTCTGCAAGCCGCTTTCAATATGTACAGGAAGAAGAAAGGCAGCCAGCACGCTATGAAACTCCCCATGATTAACCCTAATATCAACGTGGCTCTCTTCTCTTTCTTTCTCGCCAATCTTCTTTTTTCTCTCTCCGGGTCGCGTGGCTTGTGAGGCTTGGGGAGAGCGGGTTCGCATTCGCTCTTCGTCTTTTTTTTCTCTTGCCTTCTCGAGCTCTCTGCTTTTTTGCCGAAGATGGGTTGGCATATTCGGAGTTTGAGAGGTTTGACGACGGCGCAGCGGGAAACGACGCCGGAATCTGAGGAGGAAGGGTCGAATTCAGATACCATATCTGTGTCGACGGCCACGCTTGGCGCGCGGCAGCGCTCCCTCGCCTCACCGTTCTCCGAGAGCGAGGCGGCCCGGAGCTGGCAGGTTGCTAGGGGGTTTCTGGTCACCTGTGCTGATGTTACCACCTGGAACAAGGCAGGGTAAAGGTTAGGCAGTTCAATTTAAGAAGACTAGTTTTTGTCGCATTGGTTTGGAGAGATGAGCATCTAGCTAAGTGTAATGAAGACGGACAAGATCCGCGTTGATTTCGTTTGCGTATTAACATGAAGAATTTTATTGAAACTGTGTCAACCGCGGCAGTTGTGCAAAAGAGACTAAGGATTGCTGTAGGCTGTTGGCTGTCTACTTGTCACTAATATACCTCTGTCGTCAACGTTTCAATCTAAAATTGTCGTGTGTTGTGCCTACCTCCTTTGTATGTACTCGTATGGTTGTTTAGATGCAAATGTAACACACACTAGGCCTTTTTGTGTTAATTTTTATCAGCTCCGAAATTTCTATGCAATGAAAAATAGTTGACAAGCTGACACAGATGGATAATGTTTTGAGATACATCATCCTATTACTGCGTTAATGAATTTATTCTAAAATTCACAGAAATGTTTAGAAGTGCTGGAATGAGGGTACTTAAATAAAATGGCTAGAAATATTCAAGCCCGGAGTGGCTCAATGTTTTATTCTAGCGAAGTAAAACACATTAAATTAATGAACTTGGACTTAATAAAGTTCCAGATGAATACTAGGCTGACATAAAGCCTGAGGTGTTTCCATAGTCAATTATTATAGCCCACTGAGACACGATGGTGGTGTAGCGAGCCTAGCACCATCTATCGCCCAGTAGTAGAAATTCTTCCATAAACGCCATCTACGTTATGAACTGTCAAATTGGTCTACATTGCGCTAACGAAGTTGCGAAGATCGGTTGCATAAATACAATTTCCAACTTTCTCTTTATGGATTTCGGTCCCCAGTAAACTTAGCACGGCAATACGCTTTAGTCGCGTCGCGCGCGTTATAGTCTACCCGTCATTTTCTGACGTCTCTAATTAGACAGTGATAGGTATAGTCTATCTCGCGCGCATCTCTCGCGCCTTATTGTGCTAAGCCAGCTGGCATAACATAATCTGCCTGGATGTAGATCTCCTTCTCACATTGGTGACCCCGATGTAAGTAGTACACTTAAATAAACTTCGGCTTGCCTCGTCAAACTTCGCCTAGCCTCGGCCGACGTACGTTTGCTGTCGGTTCTTGCGCCCGAGTCAAAGGGCTTGAATGGGTTCATCACGAAGTAGGTACTTCGCTGAGGAACTTCAAAGTAGTGTAGGGGCATATCCATTTTTTACAAGCTTTTATTTAACTCCACTTTTATATTGTATGTTTGTATGTTTAAAAATCTTGCAAGGAAGATTTGAACCACTTCCAATAGACCGATTGAACTGAAACTTGGTATACCTACGTAACTTGGATGATAATAAAATATTCCGGTAGTGGACTTTTGGTGGCCCAGCCAGGACTGTCTCCGATGGACGGAACTCTTCAACGGTTGGTCTGATTGACTTGAAATCTGGTGCACATAATCTATGGTGGATGACAATGAAGTACACTTGGCAAAAAAGCTTGTATCAATAATGATATTTTTGTTAGTTAGGTTATTGTGAGTGAGTCTCACAGTAGTTTTATGTCTAGAAGACCTTGTCAAACACACGTACCTTCAACGTGTCTTTTCTCTCCTCTTGTGGCGGTAACGTGTCGCCTGCCTCGCTCGTTGAGATGTCGCTGGCGAGGTCACACGTCACCGTCGGTATTTGGACTTGTTGTGTTTCTATCGTAGATATCTGACTTACCCTGTGGAAGATTTACACCTGGGTTAGGAGGGTCCGAGAAAACGATGAGTTGAAACTTGAATTCAAACGGAAAATCAGTTAGCATATAAAACAGTAGTATACAAAATCAAGTAGTATACAAAAGTTGACATTGTTAATGTGGGTCATTGTCATAACCCTAAAAAAACATGTCCATTTGTAATATATAAGACATTTTTAATAATTGCATTTAATTTACATCATAACTATAAAGTACAGGAAACGTACTAGACTATACTATATCGTATTTTCTATAAATGTAATATTTGTTTTGTTTATCACCACAAATGTAACTGAAAGTCCACTTCGGTGGACTGTCCGGGTTCCACCTGTTAATAGAATGTGGCTTTAAAAAATACATCTCTTTTATTATTGTACAAAAATGCCATTTTTCCCTAATCTTTATATGATTTCCATTTGACATTAATAGGATTTAAAAAATTAGATGGAAATAAAACACATTTTTTGCATCATTGAATCTTGTCACAGCATTTTTTGTCTTTTTGGTGGACATTACTTTAAATTCTAGAAAAATTAGGGAAATGCCAAATGAATAGACCGGGACATATAATTTAACTAATTCACTATCGTACTATCCCTGTAAGCATCCATTTTGCCGTGACTTGTGCGCAGCAGACGATATTGTTGTGTTAACAAGAATATTTGGTGGTGTCAATGTTGAATTGTCTTTCCGGTTACTGCTGTATTTTGTAAGTACATCGCTATAAATCCACCAAACGTTTTTAACAATTAGTTAAGCAATCAAACATCGTAAATATGCCTTGCCTTTTGAATAATCCTTTAAATGGCTGGTGTTGTGAATGATATTGCGAAAAAAGTCCATTCGGTCGACGTCTTTTTGGTGGACTTTTTGTGCACCCAAACGATAAATGATTATATTTTGATTGATTCTTGTACTTTGGTTTAATTTTTTATTATAACTTTAAAAACTAGCTTCTGATTCTTTTTTTGTTATATCCGTAAATGACTAGTGACTGAATACTGACTGTTTAAACGTTAATTCTGTAAAGGTAAAAAAACTGTAGAAGATTTAACAAAAACATACAAAATAAGCTTTGGAGGGAAAATGGAATGATGCACGACGATGCAGAAAAAAAATCAATATACAAAAAGAAACTTAAAAGTACATCGCACGCAAAATACCGCCTTCCATTCCAATTATTTTAGTACCATGAAATGGGTGAACGTATTGCAGTGAAAAACAGAAGAATGTTTAAAGCAAAGAAACTTACTTACTTAGAAAGAAGTTGATGACTTTAGAATGCAGCAACCATTAAAAATTAGTGAGTGCAGTCTGTTTGTTGATTGAAAAAAATGTTCATAAAAGTATACAATTTTTGGACGTATATTCTGAAAGTTCGGATACGTCAACGTTAAAACCAGGAAGAGCCACCAAACCCCCACTTTCATACATGCTTCTTGAAGACTTGAAGGCTTCCTAGTCTTCGGAGGACGAAGGCATATTCTGTCCACCGAAAAGAATTGTCATTTCGGTAGACAGACACAAAATATTTTTTATATACTTTTTGAATGTATTTACGTGTCTGATTGTTCATGATTATGAGAATATATCTTGAACGTTATTATTGTTTAAGATGTTTACCGCTTTTTGTTTTGTTTATTTATTATTAATTAACATAATTAGTCCACTCGGTGGACATATTAGTCTTTTCTGTGGAACCGAAATATCGTTATTTCGTTTTAAATCGTTTTTTTCGAATAATTGATCTCTGAATGATACTCAGTTCTGTTGCAAGTTAGAGTAAGAGTCGTAATATACCTTTGATTTTTATAAATCACGTGTTTCATTTTTTGGCGAAAAAAATTGCCAGGCTTGACAATGACCCATGTAAAAGGTGGCCGAAAATTCCCCGTAAATATTTTTAGTAGTACTCCGGTAGACACGTTTGAAAACCACTGTTAAATATTTACTTTTTTATTATTGACCTTGTGAGAGGCAATGGTTCATGGCCTTCCAGGTCAGTTGCTACTTTTACACCCGCGATTGTTATTCCTGTTAGATATTTCGAAACAAGGTGGTTAACTAAGAGCCAGCGTACAAAAAACTGGACAATGTTATCATTATCAGATTTTCATTTTTTTTCACTTGTAAATTTCGGGAGCAAAACTAAGACGCGTATACCCGATCACTGGTTAAAAAAATATTTACAGTCAATTTTAAGCTACCCTGTACAGTATACATAGGTAAAAAGACGCCATTCACACAAACACAGTTTGATCAAGATCAAAGTATTGTTTGGAAAACTGTATTAAAGGTAAATAAATAAGTCTATAGAAGTTATTAAGCTACTTGACACTTCGTAACTTAGTCGTGTAATGCAAATCTTATATGTCCTAAACTCTTTTGAGGGACTCATTTACTTGAAAAGTTACGAAGTGGCAATCGACATACCAAAGTGTAAACATTAGATACATACCTTAGTGCGAAAAGCGGGGAATCAAGTTAGAAGTTTCTAGAGGTTAGTAAGCACATTGTCATAAAGTCAATAGACCTTAGCACTGCAACACGCGCGAGATGACTATTATAGTCTAGTAGACTATTATAGTACGCGGTATAGATTACCTGGGCATTTATTCGAGCGTTTCAACCGTCTCATTCATTGGAACACTTTTCTGTAAGGAAGAATATTCTGATGCCGTCGTTTAGTCATCTATTAGAGGAACAGGAACTCTTAACAAATAGTCGAAAATTATATTAAAATCTGCAGCAGATTCATATAAAATCTATCCAGATGAATGAAACTGTTGAAACCCTTGTGTCATTTTCTGTCGTCTCTGATTAGACAATGACGATGTTAAAGTCTATCTCACGTATATCTCCACTCGCGCCTTACTGTGCTAAGCCGGCAGTGCGACGCCCATTTTTTTTTTAATGGCGTGAAGGTCGGGAATTAATTCTGACCAGAGTGTATGTATGAAATGAATAATATACCTACGTAACTAATGGTAGCCATACACGATCCATTCTATCGTCCAATCGGCATGACACTATCGATTGGATCAGTTAGAATTGACCGTGTGTGGGAGTGGATTGGCATGACAGTTAGAATTGATGGCATGATCGAATTTCGATTCTTTTGGCTTGATCAAATCGATTGGATACTGCCAATTGGACTGTGTATGGCTGTTGGCGATTGGCAGTTCAGTTCGAATAACAAATAGGAATAGCAAGGAAGAACAATGCGAAGGAGAAATATTTTAGCATACCCTGTTTACTTGATTAATGTGTTGTTCTCATTTTAAAATTTAAATTTTGTCTTTAATTAAAAAAACACATCAAAAAAATTGAATTGATCATAAATATGTACCTATTATTATGCCTATAACTACTAAACTACCTAGTATGGGTATACCTTTCTGCTGGAAAAAAATAATTAATTTTTTTGCTTAATTTTCATGAGTATGATGCCCAAAACGGCTATAACATCGAGGTATGTCACCGGTGACGCCATGGCTGCAACTGAACTTCGCTGCCGATTGGACAGTTTAAACTGATGGTGTATGGTGTATGTGGACGAACTGCAGATTGGATCAAGCCTCCAGTATCATGCCGATTGGACGATAGAATGGATCGTGTATGGCTACCATAAGAAATAATAATTAATTCGAAGTTTAAGCGTTATCATTTACTCGAGGAAAAGTTTTGCTACTATGTTTTAAGTTTTAACCCACTCAATAAAAAATGTTTTCTTCGCTCGTGGAAACGCCTGAGTGCTTGGTGTAATCCAAACGGTCTTGAAACGATAACGATTTCGTTTGCAAATTAACGTGAACAATTGTATGGAAACTGAGGTAGTGCCTCCAAGCGGCACGTTTGCATAACTGCCGCGGTCGACACGTTTCCATACATCCTTTCGCGTTAATTTGCGAACGAAATCGCTATAGTTTCAAGCACTCTGGTCTCTGCTACTAACCCAAATGTAATGTCCAGATTGTATGAAAGGTAGTGCAGCAAGAAGCGGTGAGACCTAACCATTGTTCTAGAGCAGGGGTCACCAAATGGCGGACCGCGGTCCGCATACGGACTGCCGACCCGTTGTATGCGGACCGAGAAAATATTATCGTCATTCATCTTCAGGATTTAAAGTCAATATTTTGCACCAATTCCACTCCAAACTTCAGACATAAAAAATAACTAAATACTTCTTCATAAAAAATGTCATTTTTCTCATAGGTATTATGTAAATTATTATACCTTTGTAGTTTCGGTAAATGGCTACCTTTGTTCAATCTTTTTTTATTAAATGTGTGGACCGCGAATGTCATTTCATTTCTTAAAATGGACCCCGAGGGAAACTAATTGGTGACCCCTGTTCTAGAGTCTAGGTCTTAGGGTCTTCGTTACCTATTATTAGAATTACTATCGACTCCCTGCGGCATGGGGAGCGAGGGGGTGGGCGGCATCGGCCGCGTGCCCTTAGGAGGGTTGCTGAAGCTGGTCTGCTGCTCGTTCTGAAACATGTTGAGGCAAGTTTAAAGGGCAACCGTCGCACATTTTGTGTGGTACATACAATCACGCCTGTGTTCCCAAATGGGGTAGGCAGAGCACACGAAACGTGACAGACAAAATCGTGACTGTTTCTCGATTCGCAGTCAATTCTGGCATAATTTTAGTTTAGCTAAGATGGAAGAGGTAGAATAGTGACAAGTTGCTAGCTTGTCGCCTTAAATATACACAATCACGCCTGTGTTCCCAAATGGGGTACTGCTCAAGGCTTGACTGGAAGAGATCCCTGTTGAGATAAGTCCGCCTTTGTACTTTTTGTTTTTTTTGTTACCTATCTGTAGTCTTTTATTTATTTTTTGTACAATAAAGAGTTTTTTACTTTACTTTACTTTAGACAGAGCACACGAAACGTGACATATACAAAAATAAACCTAAAATACATCTTAACCTAGTTTCTTAGTCGCCTTTTACGACATCCACGGAAGAATCGGAGAGGTGTTATTCTAAAATTCTTGAAATTAAATTCTCGTACATTTAAATTATCTTCGAAGCAATGGACGTCTATTAATTAGTGTCATTTAACAAGATAGCGTGTACTCGAAATAATTACTCTGTGACACGAAAATGCGAAAAACATACTTATCATTCTGAGTTGTGTGATTCGTGCAAAATTTTGACAATTATTGAACTTATGGGTGTTGGTTGACCGCGGGTTGGTTCGTGATGTAATCAAATAAGTTATTACCTAATAGTTACTTTAAAACTCGAAACCTAACTAAATATTAGTGGCCACAAAACGTGAAATAGTCATGGTATTTTCTCGATGCAGCGTTATGTACGCTCTGCCTACCCCATTAGGGAATACAGGCGTAATGTTTATGTGTATGTATTAAAAGACTCAACGGTTGAGGTTGCGGAATTAAAACGTGATATTTATATATGTGTTAAGAGACTCAACGGTCGAAACTGTGGAATTCAAGTGTGATATATTATACTTAATGTATAAAAAGACTCACCGGTTGAGGCCGCAGAACTAAATGTGCAGTTTATGTATGTAAGTTAAAAGACTCATTAGTCGAGGCCGCGGAATTTAACTACGATGTTTATGTAATTCATAATTCATAATAATTCATTTATTTGCATTATAATCATGTCGTACGGTAGATCTTACTTATTATAATATTTATGTTCGTGACATGAACCCTGTCAGGGCACAGCAATTTACAACGGCAAAATACTTAACAATTTCACAGATATGTATACCTACAATTGGAATTACATTGATGGATCTTCTAAAAACTCCCCTATTGAATAATAACATTTTTTGGATAGGAATTCTCTTAATTTCTGTCTAAAAATTTCATCTCTTATTTCTTTCTTAATGTTGTCGGGTAATTTGTTTGTTATTAATATACATTGGTAATATGGTCCCTTTTTATACATCGCTAGTTTGGATAATGGTAAGTCCAATTTGTTATCGTTTTTCCGTCTTTGCGACCTGACTACCCTTTTAGTAAATAAGTTTGAGTTGTTCCTGACAAAAAGCGCTGTTTCCATTATGTATAATGAAGGTAGTGTAAGAATATTAAGCTGCTTAAAATATGGACGGCAGCTATTTGGGACCCTGGTATTCGTTAGGATACGGATGCACTTTTTTTGCATCACAAAGAGCTGGTGGGCGTCAGAGCTTGCCCCCCAAAGCATCACTCCATATCGGAGCCATGAGTGTGCATAAGCAAAGTATGCCGTCTTTGCTGTTTCTGTATTCGTGTTTATTTTAAGGACACTCAGTGCATATATAAACTTAGATAACTTTGATTTGATTTTTTGTACATGGGGTTTCCAATTTAGGCTAGAGTCTATTGTTATGCCTAATAGATTAAATTCGGCAACTTCCTCGATTTTATCATTGTTAATATTTAGAGACATTTGCAAGGGTTTCTTTTGTATTGGTTTAAAATGTTTAAATTGAATTATTTTGGTTTTTTTTAAGTTTATTTCTAAATTGTGTTCTGCAAGCCACTTGGTGACTGCTGTAGATACTTTCTGTAGGCGTTCTTCACATTCCACACTGCTACTACAATTCAAGAGTATTGATACATCATCCGCAAACATTATACAAGTTGCATCTATTATTTTCGGCAAGTCATTGATGTACACAAGAAATAGTATACATCCGATTACACTTCCCTGAGGAATTGAGCACGTCACGTGACGCAAAATACTTTGTATTTTTCAAAAAAGTTGTAAATTCTATTTGTCATGGCTTTTTCAAATAATTTAGAAATTGAAGGAAGGAGAGCTATAGGTCTATGGTGGTTCGGGTCTGTATTACATCCTCCAGGTTTCAAAACTGGTCTAATTTTTGACACCTTTAATAAGTCTGGGAATGCACCTTCTCTAAACGATTGATTAATGAGCATTTGTATTGGCGTCGCTAGCTCAATGCTACATGACTTTATTAGCATTAATGGAACCTCGTCTATTCCAAAACTAGTTTTAGGCTTTGCCTGGCGTAATAGCTTAATTACTTCACCATCGGTGACTTCGCTAAGTATCAGAGAGTTTACGGTAGGTGTGATAACGGCGCGGCCGCTCGCAGTCCCGGCCGCGTGCAGTGGCACCTCGCCCACTAACGCGAAATGTTAATTTAGAGTATTAGCTACTTGTTTGGGCGATTGTATATTAAAAGACTCTACCGTCGAGGCCACAGTATACAAGTGTGATGTTATATAACAAAAGGCTCAACCGTCGAGGTCTCGGAATTAAAATGTGATGTATGTGTATTAAAAGACTCACCGGCCTCGGCCTCGGGTTTTTCCTGATGCCGCGCCGCGCCCGCGCCTTGGCCGCGTAGTATATCCTGATGTAGACGAACACCATGATGCAGGACGGTATGTAGAAGCTGCCCAACGCGGAGTATACCACGTAGCCTATGTCGTCGGACACCTGGGGGCAAGATTAGATAAGATAGGATAAGATAAGATGAGGTAAGATAAGGTAAACCTTGTGGTAACATAGCGCTTAAAAGTTTCGCGTGACGTCACGCCTCTGTACAATTTTTACCGAGGCGCGACGTCACAAGCCTCCACTCCGGAAGTTTGATGATCTATAACTTTGTCAATGTTTAGTCATTTGATAAAAGAAAAAATATGTGTATCAAATTTTTCCATAATCTAACGAACGGACTATAGAATTACATTTTTTAAACCCAGGATACAAGCCTAACTGGTCTTACTTCAATGTAACATATAACCCAAATCACAATCTCCATTTCCCGTGTGAGAAATTCGAAAAATTCTTTATTCTAAATATCTCAAAGAGAATTTAAACAATACCTTTCACGCAGGTATCTTTGTACAGGCTACAATAGATCCATACTGATCCCACACAAAGACTTCCCCAATATATTATTCACCTGTCTCACCAGGCAGGCGATGATTGAAAATTTTCTATCAGTCTGAGATCGCAATGTGGAAATATCTTACGTCGTTCAGTCATTATACTAAAGTTAAACTGTTATATTTGTTCAGGTGGATGTCATAGGAGGGGACTAAGGATATATTTAGCTATGTCGCGTTGCGACAGGTTAGTAATCTTTCGCTATTAGACATCCTGTAACTAACTTTAACTTAAGATTGAGTTAAACGTTAATGAGTCATTACTTTGTCTATGTATAATTTCATGAGCTCTGCCTGCCCCATTTGGGAAAGCATGCGTAGTGTGTGTTGTTTAAATAAAAACAATGCTGAAAGAGTTTATAAATGTTCAATATCTATTGAATAAAAATAACGACAGTTCGTTCTTAACTAATTTACTAGCGATCTCTTCAATAGTGGAATAAAACGAATAAATTTACACGTCTTTATTTTTACCTACAATGATTGGCTATAAACCCTTATTTTTGTCGTGTTCACAGAAGAGACGCAAACTAGTATTTGCGTATGACTCTACTATGCTAAGCCAGGGCATTACAAAAACTCCTTTTTCCTTTACCAAACAACTTACCGCAATTTCCATCCGTCTCTCAACCTACGTCCCGAAGACAGGCGCAAGTGTTGAAAAATTGGCGGAGTGTCAAACTTTGGTCGTTAATGGGACATTGATGAATGGGCCCAATGATGGACACACGTTTCGGGCAGATGTGCGAAGAGCGCCAATTGTAATTAGCGATTAGTACCATCTTACTCGGTAATGTAGAATATACATTATAATATATTTAAATTGTTTAGGTATGCTTTAGGCGACAGGCTAGCAACCTGTCACTATTATAACGGCCAATTCAAAACCTAAAAAAATGCTAGAAGTGGCAACGAAACGTGAAATACTCATGGTTTATCTATGTACCGTTTTATGTGCTCTGCCTCCATTAGGAAATACAGGCGTGATGTATGTATGTATGTAACATTAGGATTGATATGGTTTTTAATAGTAAACATGATGATACCGGTAAATAAGTAATAAAACCTTTTAATGATACGGATAAATCACGTATTAAAACGATTTTAGCTCGACATGTTTCGGACTAGTGTGAGTTTGGCAACAGCCTCCGCGGCTCCTAGATGAAGGGCTACGAATTAGCCCGAAACATGTCGAGCTAAACTCGATTTAAGGCTTGAGTTCTTCTTTTTGTTTACTAAATTTCAACGGATATTCTGCATCCTAGGAAATATCAAGAACAATAACATTGCTTACATTTAAACTTGAACAAAGATGGTAAATGTAACGTTTACAGAAGATTTAAAATAAAGAAATGCTTCTAATGAGATATAATTAAAATAAACGGGCATTTTAACGTTCAATTTGCAGTTTAGGTAAGTGAGTTATTCTGCTGAACAATTATGAGTATTATTATATTCAAGATGGCTAAGGACACGCCTTTGTGGCAGCGGTTAGATGAACGCTTAGCGATTTTTACGTCAATTTGTTTCAAGACAAACACGTAAACCAAATAAAATTACATTGAATATTGTAAAGAGGATAATAACTAAGCAACTGATACCTACTTTCTTAATTTGAAAATTTGGTTTACTTGCGAGTATAGAGTAATTCAATTTCAAGACTGAATTTTACTCTCGTTTTGTGTCCCGTGTGACACCACCGTGTGGTTTGTAATACCACATGTCCATTCGTTTGGTGGACGTCGAAAGGTGACTAAGGAAATAGGTTGAGCTATATGCTAGGTGACAGACTAGCAACCTGTCTCTATAGACTACTACACTACTATACTATACTATAGTATCTCTTAACTTACATACATACATACATACAATCACGCCTGTATTCCCAAACGGGGTAGGCAGAGCACACAAAACGCTACACAGACAAAACAATGACCATTTCACGTTTTGTGGCCACTTCTAGCATAATATTTTTAAGGGTTTGAGGTAATCTCTTAACTCACAACCTAAAAAATATGTTAGAAGTACCTATTGATTGTGAAATAGTAGCAGTTGTAGTGTAGCGTTTGTGTACTCTGCCTACTCCATTAGGGAATACAGGCGTCATGTGTAGTTGAATCGACGAAGTAAGACATTTTCATCAATATTTACCTAAATCGCCGTCAATAGTTTTCGAACAACGTAAGCAAAGCTTTCAACGCAATATCAATATTCTAGCGGTTTCATTGATGGTATACGAGTGGGATAATAATGTGGTTACATTTAATCAAATAACGCATGCATTTAGCATTATTTGATGAGATAGAATGGATATTAAAGACGATTTGAATACATGCTTGATTTAAATTGTTCGCAGAAGTTATGACGCGTATATTATGAATGTTTGAGTAATATCAGGTATCAGTAAACAGACTTGCAATTACTATTCTGAAGTGCGTTCCTTCGAAACATGAGCTTTATTTGTTGGCAGTTTATCTATACGGTCCAAGTTTCAATAGTAATTGTATGACAACGTGATCCCATTTACAACGCTTCTAGTGAAGCGGTATTCCATGTGGTATAGGCTTTTGCCTCTCCATTTCTTCCGTAGATCTCGTTAGAGGTGACTAAGGCAATATAATAGGTTAAGCTACATTTTAGGCGACAAGCTAGCAACCTATCACTAAAACACAAACTCTAGTTAAGTTTGATAGCCTGTAATCCTAATTACGCGACCACCAAACCACCACCAGACCAGACCAGATTTTTTTATCAGAAAGAGGTCATAAAATAAATTTTCCGCTGGGTTTTCAAAGCAGCCTTAGACTTTCAATTTTGCAGTAAAAACAGCACTTACTTTTGTAACTTCTACTATTTTTAGTAAATGTTTAATCGGTAATTTTACAGAAAGTATAAGACTTGATGAATCTTTGAATATGAAATTACCGTGAGCCTCACTTAAAATTATACAGGCAACTCACGTCATACATCGTGTTTATTCGACATGTTTCGAGCTATACTAGTCCATAGCCTTTTTCTTTGGCGGCTCTTAGATAGCGGGCTACAGACTAGTCAGTCCTAGTATCAAGCTCAACTCGACTTAATACAATACAGTAAAAGACAATAAAAACTCCTTATTGAACACCAAAAAAAATAGATTTTGAGTTATAAGGCACTGAGACAATAGACAGCCTTATGGCTACAAGCGATCTCTTCCAGGCCAAATTTAACCAATAGTGATGTGAAAGAACTTAAAACAGGCGTTACACATTTGAATTATATCAAACAAGCTCGATATCTCAAAAACTTTTGATCCGATTCTGTCAAAACTTAGCTAAAAATCAACACTAGACATCCTTTTCTCAATTACACATACCTACCTACTTTTTTCTCTTTCTAATTCGAACACTGGACCACTGCGGCCAAGAAAAACGCAACAACGCAAAGCAACCAACAGCCCCACACTTAAGGTCTAATTTTAACCTTCCTTAACCTCCCCAGAGGTTAAAAGGTTAATTATGGATCTAATACGGTTCAGAAATAAAAGCAAACGTGTCGGTTCATTTCCCCCCGGAAATTACGGGTGGGTGCTGAAGGAAATTAAATTTTAAGACGTTAGGCTAAAACAGCAAATCCTTTGACCTTTTTAGAAACTAATCCCAACCAGAGATGTTAAGTAGCTTAACTTACTGACAAGGAAATGTGACGATGTAGTGTTTCTGTAACTACTTTTTGTACTGATGGTTGGTGTAAGTTGATATTAAGTATAGGATTTTTTTATGTATCCATTGCGGGTCAAAATGCGTTGATTTTTGTATACAATTGATGGAGTTACTATTGTGGTGTTGAATTCTGTGATATAAGAAATACATCACTCAAATGTCATGCCCCATTCCCTGCGGGGTGGGCAGAGACAACAGAGCGCCATTCGCTCCTATTCTGGCACACTTCTCTCGCTTCATTCACATTCATCACTCTCGTCATATACGCTTGAACATTTCGGGTCCTAATTTGGCCTCTCTTTAGTTCATCGCTGATCTGGTCGATATAAGTTTTTCGAAGGCGCCCTCGACCGACTTGCTCTAACATATTTTCCTTGTAGATTTGTTTACACACCCTTGCCTCATACATTTTATTTGAGACGTACTAATTGGGTAGATGACTAAAAAACTATTATAAACACTGAAGTTTCGAGTGACGTCTCGTTTGAGTACAATTTTTACTCAACGACGTCACGAGCCCCCACCCAGGAAGTTAGATGATCTGTACCATTGTCGATGTTTAATTATTTGATAACCCAACAAATACGTGTCTTATTTTTTTGTATAATCTAACTTACGGACTAATTAGAATGACACGTCAAAAAAATCACGTTTAATAAAAGACACGTCAAAATTTTAATTTTAAAAAAATTAGAATGATATATTTTTAACCCTGTCATCATCCCTATTATCAACTCACTCTTGGCCGTTTTGAAGGTGCCCGTTACCAGTCCGTTTGGGCCATAATTTTGTTCTTTTGAATGGGCTAGCAATGTGGCAATACGTGATGTTCGTTGGGATTACTTTTTGCAGTCGTTCGCACGCAATTGTGCGGATGGTAATAATTTGTCCGATAAATAGCACAACGTTTGTCCTTTAAAAGGCAGTCCTTTTTGGTAGTATAACAGTTGCTTTTGCTAATATATATCAGTTGTGTTTGCTAATATATATCAGTTGTATTTGCTAATATATTATGACTTGTTTTTGCTTTTTAGGATTCAGTAACTTTAAGTAATAATTTTCGGCGACGACGGTAATCGCTTACCATTAAGTGACTTAAAGATAATGAACACTAAAATCTCGATTAGTATTGATAATCACGTTTTGTGAGCCACATTTTTCGGTCATAGCAAATATAAACTTCTCTCCACTTCTTGCGTGGATGTCGTAAGAGCGGCTCAAGCAATTGGTTTGGGTATGTTTTAGGCGACGGGCTAACAACCTGTCACTATTACCTCTTCCATCTGTTTTGTAACCTAAAATTATGCTAGAAGTGGCTGCGAAGCGCGTATTAGTCAGGATCTCAACTAGCAACCTTTTTACCCAAGTAGTATTGGGTTAAGAATAATACTCCACTTCTTTCGTGGATATCGTACGAAACCATTAAGGAAATACGGCAGTGGTTTAGTCGATGCCTACTACTTGCCTACTCCACTTGAGAACAGGGTGATTGTATGTATGTATGTATGTATGTATGTATGTATGTATGTAGGACAATGTAGGTATGTACTTTTTTCAAGACATCATTCGTGTGCAAATCCGACTCACGCTTGACCGGTTTTCATTGAACTAGCAATCCGTACCAATATATAAATGTGAAAGTGTGTTTGTTTGTCCGTCTTTCACGGCTAAACGGAGCGATTGACGTGATTTTTTAGGTAGAGATAGTTTAGGGCATGGAGAGTGACATAGGGTACTTTTTGTCTCTTTTAAACCCCCCATTTCCCTAAAGTGAGGAGTGGAAGTTTTCAATGTACAAAGCTATAAATTGGTATGTGTGCTACCTCTTCCGTGATACCCCGAATTTAACACGAGCGGAGCCGCGGGCAAAAGCTAGTCAAAATTATAATAACAAAAAATCATATCTTTTATTTCCATTTCGTAGACACAAGGTACGGCCAACAAAACAATGTACTCGATTGCCTCAGAGATCCCAGCGAATAAAAGTAGTAGTTTTGTTTATTTGAGCGGTACGGATAGCAGAAAAAGTGCTTGACCTGTTTTTTTGGCAAATTGGACCGTCGGCAGTTTAGGGTACCTTGGGCAAAAGTGGGCCAGGGATAGTGCTAATCTAGTGCAGAGTGCTTTACCTCCAAAAAAGAGGGACAAATGGGCCTCTTAAGAAGTCAGGAGAGTATACAAAAAAGTAGTTTTTGGTTACACAAATAAACTCATAGGAATCACGGCAATTTTTTCAGACTATTAGATACTAGCTGTGACCCCGACTCCGTCCGCGTGGAATAGTGACTAATTTTCCTCGTTTTACCCACATTTTTCAATGTTTCTTCGCTCCTATTATTTAGTCGCAGCGTAATGTTATAATAGCCTAAAGCCTTCCTCGATAAATGGTCTATCCAACACAAAAATATTTTTTCAATTCGGACCAGTAGTTCCTGAGATTAGCGCGTTCAAACAAACTCTTCAGCTTTATTATATTAAAATAATAATATAATATAATAATATATTAGAATATTAGATATTTTAAAATAATGTTAGGTCTAAAAATAGATAGAATAGGCATAATTAGTGAAATGTTACTAGCCTTGTGGTGCCGTGTGGTGTCGGGATAGAATAACACCTCTCCATTTTTTCCGTGCATGTCGTAAGAGGCGACTAAGGAAATATGTTTAGGTATGCTTTAGGCGAGAGGCTAGCAACCTGTCGCAATTCTACCTCTTCCATCTTTGCAAACCTAAAACCATGCTAGAAGTAGCTGCAAAGCGTGATGTAGTCATGGTCTTGTCTGTATCATTTTTTGTGTGCTCTGCCTACCCTATTTGGGAACACAGGCGTGATTGTATGTTACTAGCCTGTCGTATCCTTAACCTTCCTTTCTTACGACATCTATGGATGACACGGAGAGGTGTGTTGTAAACCGTTTGGGATTTTGTTATGTTCAAAACGGAGTAACCTCTGCTTCATTTCTTAGGGGCAGCGCAGACGACAGACTTTTGTGCGATCGAGTCTGCAGCGCAATAAAAACTCTGAATGGCGCGCAGATAGTTTCCATTCAGAGTTTTATTGCGCCGCAGACTCGATCGCACAAAAGTCTGTCGTCTGCGCTGCCCCTTATGGGGATGTCGTAAAGGGCGACTAAAGGAAACATATCCAGGCATACTTTATGCGACTGGCTACCAACCTGACACTAGAAAATTATGGCAAAAGTTGCTACGATAAGTGACGTCATCGTGGTTTCGACTATACAACGGTTCGTGACCCCGCCTCCCCCATTTGATGTATCATTTATGTATGTCACTAAAATCCATGCAGTAGTTCTTAAGAAAACTCGCCCACCCATCCGTATAATCAATCCGTCTGTAATATTAGTAAGACAATAACTAAATTATCTAAAAGAAACGGTTTTCCGAACGCTACCCGGGATAATTTGGCAGATCAAGAATTGTGGGTCGGTAATGCATTTAGGGATGTATAAGACCCGACCGCCGACATACATATATGTACATACATATATGTGCGTACCTATTGTATAACATACAATGGCAATTTCAGAGATTGGACTCGAATATTACGAGTATGGGTTGATAAGCGATGTGGAGTTTGACTGGATTATATCAGTAGTTTTTAGAGCGGCTTTGTTTAGCTGTATGTCTAAAAACGTCTAAAGATGGTCAAAAGGATGAAAGTCGATTGCTTTAAGCGCGAAGTTTTTTAAAGTTTGTGCAAAGTATTCGATGGAAAATGCAAATTCAACTCTAAAATATCTCATAACTCTCAATATCTTTTAACTCTGCTAATAGTTCAGAAACACAGCATGGTTTAAATTTAATACTTAATCCTAAAAATTTTAGTTCACCTCGACTAACTTAGTCAGAAATGATACTCAACACGATTTTTTGAGACAAAAATGTATGTATTTGTCTGAATACCGAATACCCAAAACAAAGACCGAATAAGCATACTGTCTATTACATTTTTGAAGATCGCATGAACTCCGTTTCTGTGTCGAACCAGACGCCTCACTTTACTGCTTGTTAATGAAAAGGGCCCTCTAAGCCTAACAACCCATTATAAACCCGGATTATAAACAAGCTCTTTTTAAATGGAAATCCTTTATAAACACAGCAAATAGTGGCTGCCGGGCTTAGATGGGTGCGAGAAATTAAAACCCCAAGCCTTATATTAAATGTAAACATTATGGCGGACATGGTTCAGGAAGGATGGATGCGTTACATCGTAAGCTGGGTGTTTAAGGCACTATCATTAACATTGTGGGGGTTAACAAATCGCCTACAGAGTGAAATATAAAGGGCGTTTCACAGGGTGTAAAAGTAGTTCTGGAATTTAAAGGGTTTCAAATTTTATTTCGTCATAGAAATAAAAAGTATTTTTTTCTTATTCTACAGACGAAGGGCACTCGGGATTCAAATGGCCAGATAGACGTTATGCCTGAGGACTGAAGTCCATGTAGAGAAAGTTGTGCAACCGATCGTTGAAGCATCGTTGACAGTTGATGTTTGTGGTAGATGTGTATAGGTGTATAGGTGTATAGATGGGTAGGTTGATGTGTGTACTGGATGATAAGTGGAGCTAGGGTCGCTACAAACCTTTAGCAATAGGGGATGATGACAGGGTTAAAAATGTATCATTCTAATTAGGTCGTCTGTTAGATTATAGAATATTACTTTTTTGCTTTATTAAACACTAGCTTTCCGCCCGCGGCTTCGCCCGCGTGGAACTCGGTTATATTGCGGTAAAAAGCACAACTATAAGAAAACTTTTCGATTGAAACGACACACAGCGCCATCGATGTATCATCTATCGATCGATCATCGATCGATATCGATCTATCATCGATTGATATTGATCTAGCAAGCAAACTATATTTTTATTTTCCCTAGGGAACATAATTTTTTTCCGGGATAAAAAGTACCGTATTATTTAATCCGGACTTCTATCTTTATGTCTGCAAAATTTCAAAGCAATCGGTTTAGTAGTTACGGCGTGAAAGCGAAACAAACAGACACTCACTTTCTGACTTATAATGTTATAGTAAGAACGACAAAGGTACGGAACTGATCATCAAACTTCCTGAATGGTGGCTCGTGACGTCACGCCTTGGTAAAAATTGTACTCAAACGTGACGTCACTCGAAACTTCAGAGCTGGTATCCTCTTCATTTCTTGCTTATCAAATAGAAGAAAAAATATGTGTACAATATTTTTAGGTAATCTATCTGACGGACTAAATAGTATGTTGTGGCCTACATTTTTTTTCGATATCTTTGGGCTGTGACATTTTGGACTTTATAAACTAAATTTTTAATATATTTGTTTTTAGCTTTTGCAGCGTGAAAACATAAAGGTGCTGCAACTTATTGGATGCAATTCAGTATCGTGTAAGATAACTTTATTCTCCAATACAAATAAATATACCTCCTCCTAGATATATCGTACACCGATGTGTCAGCGAAGCGACTCGCTATGATTAATAATGGATTTGGATTTTGATATAACGCCACGTTCGCGTCTTACGGGTGTTGTGTTAGTTTGGAACGCCATTTTGAATTAGTTTCCCATAACGAATGGTTGGTGTTGGCTTTCAAATGCTACAGTATCGTATTTAGAACGTTGTTCAACCAATTTTGAAGGAAAAAATCTTGAATATTTAAAAAAAACGACATACACTGTTTGAAACTTTCGTGATTTTTACTCATATTTATGTAGGTATAAACGTTGAGAGGTAATTAAAAAAACCGTAATTAAGACCCGCGTATACATAAATAAAAACGGACATACTATCATTTTTAAATTAAGAATAGCTCGACTTGTTTCGGGTTAATTTGTGACCCATCCTCAGGAGTTGAGTGTGCGTCTATCCGCAGTTTTGGCGCATTGCTCCCGATGATGGGTAAATATTTCGCGTTTCGTGGCCGCTTCTAGCATTTTTTTTCTTTTTCAGGTTTTCAGTTGCCAGGAATAATAATGAAAGGTTGCTAACCTGTCGCCTAAAATAAAAATTAACCTAATTCCTTAGTCGCGTCTTACGACATCCACGGAAGAAATAGAGAAGTGTTTAACCCCATTTTTGAATTTATACTATTTTAAATACTTTTAATTGACATTTAGCATTAAGCGAGACTTTACCAAGTTATTTTTAGAACTGTGTGCTTAGTTGGTTTGGTATACATACTTTTACTACCTACTTAGTTGGTGGTTCGCTTGCCAGCTTTTTTAACCGACCAAAGCCAAGAAAAAGGTTGTAACATTCGTAAATTAGACTGGAATCCGTGCATTAAGGGGAAATCTGGTGCCAACTTTGGAGTTTTTTGCCACTTTATTCCATTCTTGACTCTTATTTATATTTACTACTAAGTAAGAAAATTAACACTTTCATGGCACAATATTAAATATTACATCTTCTTATCTTATCTTATAAATAATATATAAAACTCAAAGGTGACTGACTGACTGACATAGTGATCTATCAACGCATAGCCCAAAACACTGGAGGGATCGGGCTGAAATTTGGCATGCAGGTAGATGTTATGGCGTAGGCATCCGCTAAGAAAGGATTTTGATAAATTCCACCCCTAAAGGGGTAAAATAGGGGATGAAAGTTTGTATGAAACTTTGTCTATTTTATACTGATCAAGCTGAGACTTTGCATGCATAAAGCTATTAAAATTTAGGTATCCCCTAAGAAAGGATTTTGATAAATTCCACCCCTAAGGGGATAAAATAAGGGATGAAAAAGATATTAATAATAACACTTCTTAACGCGAGCTAAGCCGCTGGCAAAAGCTGGTTTATACTATAAAAATCGTCATTAAATACCATCACCAATCGTTAAGATTAAGGTCCTGCGCAGACGACAGACTATCCGCGGCGGACTTTTTAGCCAGTGAAAATAGAATCTATGGAAGTATTATGCAGTAACGCACACAACGCGCAAAAAGTCCGGCGCACAATGCATACAATCGACGCAGACTTTTTGTGCCCCGCAGACTCAATCGCACAAAAAGTCTGTCGTCTGCGCTACCCCTTATCGACGTGAATGTTGGTTGGGTTTAGAACAACACCTCTCCATTTCTTCCGAGGATGTTGTAAGGAGCGACTTAAGAAATTGTTTTATGTATTACTAGCGACCCGCCCCGGCTTCGCGCGGGTGCAATGATGATAAAATATTAAAAATACCTACCTCATACCAGAAATACGTAAATTAATCGGTGTTCCTCTAGAATATTATGCTTGTATTATACATGTAAACCTTCCTCTAGAGTCACTCTATCTATTAAAAGAAACCGCATTAAAATCCGTTGCGTAGTTTTAAAGATTGAAGCAAAGATACAGACGGACAGACAGCGACCGCGACTTTGTTTTATAATTATGTAGTGATGTACAGTATGTGCCCCCACTTAGGTATCCAGGCAATTCGGTGTTTTGAACGCGCACCACTACTAATACAAAGTTTGTCTAACTATTTTTAGCGAAATATTAATATCATGAACTACCTCATTTTGATTTTGCTAAAAATAGTTAGACAAACTTTGTATTAGTAGTGGTGCGCGTTCAAAACACCGAATTGCCTGGATACCTAAGTGGGGGCACATACTGTACATAATTTATCATTTTTATTGTATCTTTAACTGAGACCCTAAAAATATTCTAGAAGTGGCTACGAAAGTTTTGACTATGCAACGTATCGGTGCTCTGCCTACCCCGTTTCGGAATACGGCCGTGATGTACGTACCATCGCGAACCGGGATTATTGAGCCACTTACCTATGTTTGTAACTTGGTCGTGTAACACAAATCCAATAGCTAACATCTAGTCGGTCACATCGGTCATTGATTGCACGTCTAAATTGCGAACAGTGGCAAGTTGGCTCACCCATCCCGGTTCGTGACTGTATATATTTGTCTCCGGAGTCGCTGTTAAAGACTGTGGTGGTACCAGGATCGCATAGACAGCAGGAGCCCACGTAACATCGCGAACAGGGATTGTTGAGCCACTTACCTATGTTTGTAACTTGGTCGTGTAACACAAATCCAATAGCTAACATCTAGTCGGTCGCATCGGTCATTGATTGCACGTCTAAATTGCGAAGAGTGCAAAGTGGCTCAACAATCCCGGTTCGTTACTACTGTAAACAAATGAATACGTTCATTGTTTTGCAAAATGCCGTCTCTACGTAAGAAATATTTGCAGAAACAAGCGTGAAAAACCGGAGAAAGCTTGGGATAAATGGAAAATTGTTGTCCTGATTGGAAATTGATTGATTCCCGCTTGTTCGAAATTAATAAGGGCCGTAATAGGGAGGTGGTTGGGAAACATGTACTTTGGACGCCCGTGGACAGTAAAGAATGTCAAGTTTTTAAACTAAATAAATATTCTATTTACACTTAGGATCAATACTATAGAGTCAAAACTATAGAGTACAGCTTCGTGCGTACCTAATTTTATCAAAATGAGTCCAGCCATTAGTGCGTGAAGAAGTAACAAACACACGCTAACTTGCGCCGTTATTAGTGTAATGTGATATTTACAAAACGTATGTTACTATAGCAAATCGTATTTTTATTTTATGTATTTATTTTATATTTGTTTCTCTCTGTCTCTCTAAGATGTCGTAAGAGGCGACTAAAAGGAAATAGGTTTAGGTATGCTTTAGTCGACAGGCTAGCAACCTGTCGCTATTATAGATACATCATCTATCTGATTTTAAACCTAAAATGTATGCTAGAAGTGGCTACGAAGCGTGAAGCTGTCACGATTTAGTATATGTGGTCGCTGTTAAGCATTCATGTGTTAACCCACAAAAAATCGAGTATTGAGTTATGAATGCAGTCTTATTCTTTATGCCACAAGGTTTACGATAGTGCACTCCATTTTATTGAAAAAAAATCATAGAATATTCTAGAATACAAAAATTATTATTGCTTATTTCCTAAATCAAGAATGGTATTTAGCATTTATGTCTTAAGTGCCTTACATTATGAATGCCAAAATCCAATGAGAATACAGAAAAAAGCAATAATGTGTTATACCACAGTTAACAGCTAAAGCAGCTTCAACTTGAACTTAAAATAAACTCCTTCTATGATGTAAGTATATTAAAAGTGCATTGAATGAAACCTCTAGAATAGTAAACTTGTCCAAAAACAAAAAAAAAAAGAAAGATGTGCAAAATTTTAAAAACATTACACTACCTATGTTAGGGTCAAATGGTAAGGAATTATCCAGCCGCAAAGTTACACAGTGATACACGTCTCAAAGATATTCTTAATTAAGATTTTGGCCGTTTTTAGTGGTCACCATCACCATTCTGCGAGCTGTATCTCAAAAACAGTTGAAATTTTCACAGACTATGTGTTTGTATTGTCACTACAACAACAAATACTAAAAACAAAATAATTATGATTATTAAGAAGGAGGTGCTCCCATAGAAAAAAACGTGTCTTTTTTGCTGTTTTTGGTACGAAACTCTTCGTGCGCGAGTCTGACTCAAACTTTGTCGGTTTTATTAGGGTTCCGTAGTAAATAAGGAACCCTTATAGTTTTGTCACGAAAATTGGTGGAGAGATAGATAATGAATAATGAAGTTCAAAAAGTTGGTTTTTAAAATTATGAAAAAATGTTTTTTTTTCATCCCCCCTCCCATACAACGAAAAGAGAAATTAAAAAATTAAATTGGACTAACCCCAACGTATCGGTATCGTTAAAAAGGTCTTTAAAATGCAATAAAACGAGCTTTGAGACTATGTAGATCAAACGTTCCAGTCTTAAGATAATCTAAGACAAAGTTAAAATTTGAAGTGTCCCCCACCGTAACTTTTGAAATATAACTAAAATAATTTAGAAAAAAATACAGTATATACCTCAAAGTAACGACTTTCAATTAAAATTATAGCGGACTTAGTATCATGGATAGTTATTTTTGTAAAACTCGACTAACTTATGTAGTTACAGTCGTCTGAACAAAATGTATGGAGTCAACCGCAAAATTAAATTTAGCTAGCTACAGAACCCTATCATGTGCGTGCCCGACACGCTCTTGCCCGGTTTATTATTTAAGTAGCACTTAGGTATTGTTATTGCCAGAAGCTTTAAGTTATAAAAAAAGTGATCAATAGAGCAAGAGAAATAATACTCACAGTTTCTGATTTAGAATATTATGATAGATTTGTACTATATGATGGATAAAAAAAATTGTTTTATTTAATAATATGATCGAATTAATAATAATAAAAAAAATGGTTTAGATTTTTGAAGAATTTAAATATTAATATTATTATAAGCGTTAACTTGTTGTGTTTCTGATTTTAGGCAAAACTTGTAATGTGATTCAAAACATGTTAGAGCAATTAAAACTTTAAATAAATAAGTACATTTACATTTTAATGTGTTAAAAAACATCAAACATGTTAATATATTAGTAGTTTCTTCTATTACATTTTCTAAAAATGAGTACAAATATTCATATTAAAACAAATCAGAATTTTGCATTAATGTGTTAAGCCACATAACACATTAATGCTAAATGTAACAAACCCTTTAGCAATTTAATCATTAACCATTTTTATGCTTTTGCTATTTAATAATGAATGTATTATAATATTTTCGTTTATTTTATCAATCTATGCATTTCAACAAAAAATCATGATACCGCATGACAATATTTTGTTACTTAAATACGCGGGAAAAGAAGATTGTTCTCAAAAAACTTTAACTGCTGATTACTCAAAACTAGGTCAGTGTGGGTTAACACACGAATGCTTAACAGCGTCCATGTAGCATTCCGTGTGCCTACCTCATTTGGGAATACAGGCAAGATATACATAAAAGTATGTATTGCATTAACTTGTGTTAGGTACAGTCAGCGTCTGATACATGTATACACTTTAGTACCTTTTCTAATTAACCTCATATTTGAACTCTCGCATGAAATTGTCACTGCGATCACAGTGACAAAGTACCAAAGTGTAACCATGTATCAGACGCTGACTGTACGTAAAGTTTCTATAAACTTTTGTAAAATCCCTTTGACAGACTAAAACTAATCCAGCTTTGCTATTTCTTACAGAATTAAAGCAAGAAACAAAATTATTCTGGCGCTAGCAACTCGACGACAGCGAGGTCCTATGTTGATCCTTAATTCCACTGCAAATGAGAGCTTAGAGCTCCCGTGTAAGGTTTAATTTTGGTTATAAAGGCGCAATAGTAACTTTCGTTATTTAGGTCAGACGTATAAGCCAGAATGTAAGTCTTGGGAACGAAATCTACTTTATTCCGTGTATTATTAACATACGACATGTTTTGGTCGGGATAAAATGCATAATGTGAAGTTTATTCGGTTGTAATAGTCACATACATACCTACATATTCTCACGCCTGTATTCTCAAGAGGGGTAGACAGAGCACATGAATTGAAAAATCCAGTGCCACGTTTAGCAATTTCAGGGCAACCAGATGGTTAAATGTGATATTGCAGTGACAGGTTGCTAGCCCATCGCCCACAATACACTAACCCTTTCCCAGAGTCGACTCTTACGACACCCACGGGAAGAAAGGGGGAGGTGCTATTCTAACCCGGCACCACACGGGGAAAATAATAGGTGTACAATATTTTCTGGCAATCTGACGGACTAAATATTTTCTTTTGGTCTTCTAGCAAATTCCTACTCGGAACACGAAACACTTTAATTTTACCTTTTTTAATTTAACTGATTAAAAAAAAATTACAGTTAAATGCTAAGGAATACACATTTTTATTCAAGACTTTGGTTTTATCCTGTATATCTGTTTTTGTTTGAGTAATTGATGATATGACATCAAAATTGGTTTGGAGATTGTCGTCTTATGAAATTTCATTACTTTCTTTTATTTTTACTTAAGCTGTCCTATCTCACAAGTTATTTTTCATTAAACTTTTTTACTCATGACATTATTATTTTTTACAGAATCAGTTTATCTCTGATCAGCCGACATTCTTTCCAGTTCCTTCAACTAATAAAATAGATAATGAGGAATTTTGTAATAAAACGTACTCAAAGAATATCAAGTTTCTTTTATCTTCGTAGACGCTTTAAACTTCTATTTCGGTACCTATTGATTACATGATATTAATGTATAAAACGAGGACATCAGAAGTGAGATACAGCGCACAATTTCTCCTTATACATATAGAGATTTTTGTAGGAATCTACTCTGAATCAATGCCACAGTCGTTTTACATTCAATTTATAGGTTTTTAGTTTATAAGCGTGTGGTGCCGGGTTAAAATAGCACCTCCCCCTTTCTTCCCGTGGGTGTCGTAAGAGTCGACTTTGGGAAAGGGTTAGTGTATTGTGGGCGATGGGCTAGCAACCTGTCACTGCAATATCACGTTTAACCATCTGGATACCCTGAAACTGCTAGACGTGGCACTGAATTTTTGAATTCATGTGCTCTGCCTACCCCTCTTGGGAATACAGGCGTGATGTATGTATGTATGTATGTATGTAGTTTATAAGTATAATACTTATAGGTTGCTAGCTTAACGCCTAAAAATAAACCTCGAACTAGTTTTCCATGCCTCTTCCGACATCTACGAAAGAAATGGATGGGTGATATTCTAAACGGCACGGTCCTATTAAATTCTACGTTTTAAGTTACTTCGACGAATTTCTTAATTCAATTAAGTCAAAAATAAACGATTTTGCGCTATCATTGATAAGAAATGACTGATTAATATTTATACCTTTAAACGAGCAATTCTTGTATATATATTTATAAATATATACCAGCTATCTCGGAAACGGCTCTAACGATTTTCATGAAAATTTTTATATAGACAAGGATTAGAGTTTTAAGTTCATCTACATAGGTAAGTGGTTTTCCCGGGAAAACGTGATTTTCAGAGAAAAAAAAACCGGGATATAATTTCTTACTTACTGAATAATCCGAGTAAAGCTCGGTCGTACAGCTAGTATTTATAAACTAAACTTCAAACGTTCGAAAAACCGTTTTCGAATGCCCAGCACCTAATTAAAATGGCGTCTATTACAAACATAGCTGAGCAGTCGGTAGAGCACACACTGTCCCTTGTAACTAAGTAGGTAAGGGTCAAATTCGAAGAGATGGAATGTCAACAGATGGTAATTCGATGTGGCAGTTAGAAAATTTTGTTGGCCCAAAAACGTTGATACAGTTTTAGTTTATTCTAGAAGCGTCCTTTGGGATAAAACTAAAGGTTAAATAGGTTAATATCTCTTAGTAAATATGTAATACATACATACATACATATTCTCACGCCTGCATTCCCAAGAGGGGTAGGCAGAGCACATGAATTCAAAAATCCAGTGCCACGTTTAGCGATTTCAGGGTAACCAGTTGGTTTAATGTGATATTGCAGTGATAGGTTGCTAGCCCATCGCCCACAATACACTAACCCTTTCCCAGAGTCGACTCTTACGACACCCACGGGAAGAAAGGGGGAGGTGCTATTCTAACCCGGCACCACACGGGCAATATGTAAATATGTAATATTGTTATTAATTTTATTTTTAGACTTTTTCATAAACCGTTTGACTGAAAAACGTCGAATTCTTGTTTCGAATCCACTTTTAGCATGTTTTTAGGTTTTTAGTTTATTTATTTTCAACAAAGCTTACACTATCATTACAGGCTATAAAAGTATGTTTAGATGTATGTTCAGAATTTACATTATATCTCAAGATACATCGCAAGATGTATCTCAAGACGTTACTTTAAGAATTCACATTATATCTCAAGATACATCGCAAGATGTATCTCAAGACGTTACTTTAAGAATTCACATTATATCTAAAGATACATCGCAAGATGTATCTCAAGACGTTACTTTAAGAATTCACATTATATCTCAAGATACATCGCAAGATGTATCTCAAGACGTTACTTTAAGAATTCACATTATATCTCAAGATACATTGCAAGACGTATCTCAAGACGTCACCCAATCACACAGGATCCGGTTGACATAACCGGGTTAGGATAATACGATAACCGGTTACCCGGATCGAGTTACCGAAACGTTCTGCTTTACCGGTATATTAAATTTATGACTCGCATCTGCGGTATTGTGTCAGTGGTGGGGTTAAATCTGATTTGTGAAGATCACAGACCTATACCGAAATAGATACCGCGAGTTTGCATTTGTATGAAAACGAAGCGCCACTTTTTCTCTACCTACTGTAACGTCATATGAGCGCTTTTGTGATTAGAATTGGCAGTCCGAGTGAAATCGATTCGGAGGTGTCGTCGCTTTATTCAAGTTGTCCTGTCTCTAGGCAGCTAAAGCTAATCTAAGTGGTAGAAAACTAAATGAAATCGCGTCATAGGAAGAGCATTGTTCCCTAGATTTTAGGTAATGGGGGTATCACGTACAGCTTTGGCCTGAAAAAAAAACGGTTGCGCAAACTTACCCCCACCTTATGTGGGATTTCTAAACCTCTGTCAGTTGTGTCAAGAAGTCGCGCGAAAAGAGCGGTAGCGCGCAGTGCGCGTCTATCCGCCGCCGTGGCGCCTAGCTCCAGATGATGGGCCACGGATTGGTTCGAAACATGTCGAGCTAATATCGATATAACAATGTGAGTCAATTCGTTTTATTGCACTTACCTCTACCATTCAAAATATGGACATTTTTACTGCCGGCTATACCTATGTATGTTATTATTATTTACCTACCGATATCATCGTTCATGAGACGTGTCACAATTATACACACACGTACATACATCTCAGTGGAAATATTTCACCGTTACCAACGAAATATGAAATCTTTTGAAATATATTTCAATGCGCGTTTAGTTCATCAATGCTTAAAGCGTCGGTGCGTAGGTACAGTCAGCACAGCAAAAGGGTAAAATGAAATACTTACTTAAATAAACAAAAAATATTTTCATACATAGGTACTCACGTATATCACGCCTGTATTCCCAAATGGGGTAGGCAGAGCACATGAAACACGTTTCGTAGGCACTTTTAGAATAATTTCAGGTTTAAATATAGGTTAAGGCAGGCAATTGTTACCTCGTCGCAGCACATTTTATATGTATTGTAACAATGATACTAAAATAAATACATTTCCATTGTTCCCATTTAACACCAACAGTAAATCTACCAACTAGATACAAGTGGCACTACCACGATAGTTTTTTTGTGCACAAGGTAAAGTCACCGGTAATGGACAAAGAACCAGTAATGGACTATGACTCTTATTTACTACCCACTAAGAAAAAGTCATTTGTTTTACAACAATCAATTCACAACTCTATGGTCTTTAAATTATGAATGAAGTGTCCACCACTGGTACTTGTCAACTTAAACCGTCCATAACTGGTGCCGTTACCTTACGCCATAATCGTCATCCCTAGAGCGACCGCCGAGCGTAGGTATGAAAAGTGAAGTGCAATATTTAATTGACTTCTCTACCTGTCTGTCTTGTTCTTGCTGACTGTACACAACATTTGCGTTTGATTTCCGCCATTTTTGCACAAAGAATTCATTCAGACGAGTCGGTGCGAGCGATCGCGCGATGTACGGGGTCACAAAACACATAGATACAGTAAGTTTAGCAGGGTAACACGCTCTAGTCGTCTCGCGGGTAGACTACCCGTCATTTGCTGAATTAGACATACATACGTACATATTCTCGCGCCTGTATTCCCAAGAGGGGTAGGCAGAGCACATGAATTCAAAAATCCAGTGCCAGGTTTAGCGATTTCAGGGTAACCAGATGGTTAAACGTGATATTGCAGTGACAGGTTGCTAGCCCATCGCCTACGATACACTAACCCTTTCCCAGAGTCGACTCTTACGACACCCACGGGAAGCAACGGGGGGGTGCTATTCTAACCCGGAACCAAACGGGGCCAAATGTACCTATGTATGTATGAAATGTCAAATACATACACTTGTTTGACTTCTGTATGGATTTGTTTTGTGACGAGGAGGTGCGGGAACCCAATCGATGCTCAATTGAACCCGAAATCATTTTGCTGGCTACATTTTATGATAATAATTCATCACTGGCACAGGCTTTCTCCCAGCATGAGAAGGCTTGGGTTGTACTTAATACCTATAGTTTTTTCATACATCACGCTACGTTCCATTTCCTTAGTCGGCTTTTACGACATCCACGCAATATATGGAGAGATGTTTTTAAAACTCACAAACCTACCTACAAACTTTTTTGCAGTTTATATCCTATATCGATGTATTGGGATAACCTCGAGACAGTCGCAAAGTTAAGTAAGTTAATAAATAATAATAAAGTTGGTAGGTATTTTTGTTTAATAATGAATCAACGACTGATGTATGGTATCCTTGTATGTATGGCACCCTTAGTGCGCGAGTCTAGCTCGCACCAGGCCGATTTTTCAGTATTCATGTCCCAGTGCTTACATTGACTAGTGACGCTGCATAAATAATCTGGTCATTGGGTAGTTTTGCCTGGAAAGTTTTCCGGGAGTTTTGAAAATTGGTAATATTATAGATTTTGACGTGGTCTTTCTGAATTTGAACTTTGCCACCTCGTATCTTTGCCGCTAACGCCGCCATATTGGAAAAATGACACTTAAGAGCAGTTTTTTGAGAATATCTCCTGTCTGACTCATTTTACGATAAAACAGTCTATTACAAAATAGAACTAGAGGTAATTGCCTACAATTTATGTCTAGGTGTCTTTTTCATAAAGTCAATAGTTTAGGCGTACGAGCGCCACAAAGTGTACTCCAACACTACTCAACGAAAAACTCAGTTTGTCTCTTGTCATTCAATAGAGGTTTTGACAGCCGTATCTTAGGGGGTTATAAATATCTAAGGGCTAATTCATTAACAATCTGTAAGGAACTATCGCCTTCCCGACTTTAGTGCTCGAATAATGAACGAAATAGGTACTTCTATTTTACTCGCAAAAAAGCGTGAGATGTATGAAATTCTGCGGCGCTTGGATCTTTTTTGAGCTAAAGTAGGGACCATTTTACCAAAAACGCGTAAAATGTCTGAAATTCTACGGTGATTACTATTTTTTCGAGTCGATAAAGTTTGTATGGGAGAACAATATTTTCGATATTTTTAATACTTACTCACCGTACAAACCTTCCCTGAACTTCAACAACCATTGCAAAAAAAGAATTGGCAAATTGGTCCAGGGGTTGTTGAGTTATGCGCTTGTCAACACATTTTGCGATGTGTACTTTGTGGCGCTCGTACGCCAAAACTATTGACTTTATGAAATAGACACTAAGACATAAATTGTAGGCAATTGCCTCTAGTTTTATTTTGTAATACACTGTTTTGTCGTAAAATGAGACAGACAGGAGATGTTGTCAAAAAACTGCTTTTATGCGCCATTTTTCCAATATGGCGGCGTTAGCGGCAAATATACGAGGTGGCAAAGTTGAAATTCAGAAAGAGCACATCAAAATCTATGAATTCATCAATTTTCAAAACTCCCGGAAAACTTTCCAGGTAACCTCTTTAATTCGTTTCTAACGACTGGATCAAAAAGAGCGCGCGAACAATTGAATATCTAAATTATTAACACAACACGACAGTCCCCTCTGTTTTTCAAATTAGGGATGTTGAGGATATTATCTGCATTCTCATCCGCAAATGCGGAACATCCGCATCCGCACTAGCTAACAAATTAGTGCGGAGTTAAGCGGATGAAGATTAAAACACCGGCCTAGTGCGACTCGGAATCGCGCACGAAGGGTTCCATCCCATTTTGACTAGGTTAAAAAGACTAGGTGAAAAGAAAAAAACGGACCTTGAAAGATAGCACAGGAAAGACTGCGGTGGCAAATGCTGCCCTCGTTTTGTTACAATGTTGTAATTTTACTTTTTAGTGGTGCGGCGTGAAGATTTATTTTGAATTTACATTTTAAACTACTCAAAACATCTATTACTAATTACTAGACTAGCATGCATTGGACCTGCCAGCAACATGAAATGAAATGAAATGAAATGATACATACATACATATTCTCACGCCTATATTCCCAAGAGGAGTAGGCAGAGCACGTGAATTCAAAATGATATTTATTTGCAAGAAAATTATACAGATGTTACAATGTAATAAAGTACAAATAATGTCAGAATTTATCGTGTGTCGTATAATGCTCCGCCACAATTTGGCATGCAAAATCTTAAACTAAAAGAATAATTATACGAGGGTTGTTGGTTACATGCACGCCATCTACTTGAATACATACTCATCCGCATCCGCATATGTAAAAAATAAGCACCCCATCCCTGTTTTAAAACAAAACTAGCATAGTTCGTCACAATACATGTTTTATTCAGACACTAACATGACACAAAGAGCACGGCAACAATACGTATATTTGCGAATTATTTAAATAGGTATGCTCGCGTTAAAAATTGTCCTCATGCATCAAGCGGGGTGGAACCTTTTTGTACGACTGTACTAGGGTTGGGGCAGTATCGATAAAGCTTGAGGGCATATTTATCGAGTCAGTGCGTTTCCTTGTGGTATCGGACTAAGAGTAAAACCTGTTTATTTCTTCGGTGGATGTCGTAAGAGGCGATTGAGGAGGTTATGGTATATTTTAAACGATAGGATAGCAATATGTTACTATTATACCTGCTAATTTAAAACCTAAAAAATATACGCTATATGTTGCCACGGAATGTGGCCAGTGAACGTCAATGACATTGCATTAGTTGACAAAGGAAATCTTTATTACTTTTATTGTGACAACATTCTGCGGTGGGCCAGGAATCAATTGTTCCGAGAGTAACTACTTAGCTATGCTTGGGGTGTCTCTACGTGATCGAATCCGAAATTAAGAGATCCGTAGACGAACTAAATTCACTATAATACAATACAGCCCATCGGATTGGCCAGTTAAAGTGGCATTGGGCAGGTCACAGCACGCAGAGCAGATGGCCGATGGAGTCGAAAAGTGCTCAAGCAAGCGTAACATAGGACATCCACCTACAAGATGGAGAGAACTTATAAAGATCGCCTTAAGACGCTTGATGCAAATCGCTTCCAACCGGTACATATAGAAATCACAAGGGGCCTATGTTCAGCAGCAAACGTCTTACAGATTGACAAATTTCACTTTTATCGTGCCGATACATCGACACGGGCCATGCCTATATCAATTTATCTCATTTTACAAGCACGAGGCTTTCGCGGCAAATGTGTTTCTTCATACATCTGCGACTTATATTACAGTAAGAGCAATGTAATGTAACGGTATTAATTTACGAGCCACAAAATGGGGGTTTTTGGTTAAATTTAGGGGTAATAAAATAATAAGGGCTTTTGGAGTGAGGGAATTAAAATTTCTGAGGGTTTTTGTGTGGTTAGCTGTTTATTTTATGGTGAAAGGGGCGCTGGGCGTCATATTGGTAAAATCATACTGTTTTTAATATCCCTTGCGTTGTCAACGTTTGTGAAGTCGACTGTAAGCGTTTCCGCTCTTTTTCGGGTGGCAAAGGGAAAAGGAAAAGCGGAGGATTATTTCGTTGTCCATCTGTCTGTCCGTTAAGAGATTTTTTCTCAAACGCGTGGAGGTATAACATTGAAATTGATACCAAATACTAAGTTTACCAGTTTCTTTTGTAAGAAAATCATATGTCTAAGTCGAAGGAATCAAAAGATATGACCATTTACGAGTATGTCGCATCCCATTAATTTACAAACGTGACTTGCAATCGTTTGATATAACAATGCCACGCGGTTGACTGAGAGCCAGACAGATTTTCGTCTTTTTTTTGACATGAAAATTCAGAATATAAAACGTGACACGGGCATTCAAACGCGACCCGACCACTGGCTAAAAAAATTACGGTCAATTTCCAGCCATCCTGTATACTTTCATAAGGTAAACGTCCCTGTGCTCGACACTGACCCAATACTTGGCACTTGCAACCTTATGTCATAGTAAGACAGGTGACAGATGAGTGTCTTCTACTGGGCGTTGAGTCGTCGAGCATTTACCTTATAGGTACTTTCATAATAGTATTTTTCCCAGTTGCCACTTCTATTGTGCCGATGGCATCACGATAAAAACGACTTACAAAAGTGTTTGCGCCGTGTATCGCACTCTCGAATATTCTAGAAACAGTCCTTGGAGTAGTCAAGGCCCTATCCAAACAACCATTTTGGATAAGGGCACGCCTTTGAAAGTGCGACTAGCGGGTTATCAACTCCATACCATACATACGCAATCACACCTATGATTCCAAATGGTGTCCCAATGTTGTCTGTCGGCTGAGCACACGAATCGATACATAGATAAAACCATGATCATTTTATGTTTCGTAGCCATTATAGTGACAATTTGCTAGTCTATGGCCTAAAATACACCTGAGCTTATTTCCTTAGTTACCTTTTACGACATCTACGGAAGAAATAGCGAGGTGTAATTTTAAGCCTGACACTATAGGGAAACAGTTTAGCTTCAGCAAAAGTCTAGATATTAATAATGGAATGCACAAGTAATATAGTAGAGACTAATAAATCAATTGTAATCAAAATTTGAGAGCGAAAGTAAAGTTTGCCGATGTGAAACTTATACTTGAGTCAATTAAGACGATTTTTTTTGGCATGAATCGAGACGCGAGTGAGACCATACCCGTCACTGCCTGACTGGAGACGCTAAAAATTTACAGGTATTTTTCGTGCTCATACCTACGCCACGCCGTGTGGTGTCGGGTTTGGAATAACACCTCTCTATTTCCTCCGTGGATGTCGTAAGAGGCGACTGAGAAATTAGGTTGAGGTCACTGTTATACCTGCGAACTCAAAACCTAAAAAAAAATGCTAGAAGTGGACACGAAACGTGAATTAGTCATACATACATACATACATACATAACCGTCACGCCTTATTCCCTGCGGGGTAGGCAGAGACAACAGAGCGCCACTCGCTTCTATTCTGACATACCTCTTTCGCTTCACTAACATTCATCACTCTCCTCATACACGCTCGACGGTTTCGGGTATTAGTCATTAGGGAATACAGGCGTGATGTATCTATGTATGGGCCATTCGATGACGTGTGTTCTGTAAACTTTTTTGTTAAGTTTTCAGGCGTTATATTTTCCGCTGCCCGCTCCGCTCAGTGATGGCCACAGCACAACCGTCATGCGTGACAAACAGCAACACATTCGTATTCATTCTTGTCGTTTTTGCTCGAACCCTTTTGCTCCGCCGTTTTGAGTGTATCTACTGTTGCGTAGATATACTGTGCGTACTGGATGTGACGTCATATTAATTTTATGTTAAGAGAAAGAAATAAAATTTGCTTTTTATTACAAGTTGCCTCGGTAATCAAATTTAAAAAATAAGCTACAAGCGGCCACGAAACGAGAAACAGTCATGGTTTTGTCTATGTAGCGCTTCGTGTGCTCTGATAACCGCATTTGAAAATAAAGGCGCGATGTATGATTGATTGAAGTATGATTAAGGTGTGTAAATCATCATCAGCCTATATAAATCCCACTGCAGGGCACAGGCCTCCTCTCAGTATGAGAGGGTTTGGGCTATAGTTCCCACGCGGGCCCAGTGCAGATTGGGAACTTTACATACATCGTTGAATTACTTTGTCGCTGTGTGTAGGTTTCGTCACGATGTTTTCCTTCACCGAATAGCTCGTGATAAATATCAAATTCGATATCGCACATAAATTCCGAAAAATTCAAGGTGCGAGCCCAGGGTTTGAACCCACGACCCTCTGCTTGAGAGGCCACAGGTCGAACCGCTGGGCTATCACGGCTTTTTTTTAGGTGTGTAAGTATGATTTCACATTTTAATGTCATAGTGAAAATACACGCATGTCCAACTCAATTTGCTAAGTGTTAAAATATGGCCCAGGGAGCAAAGTTGAAAGAAGGAAGAAGAATTGTTTGGAAACTGTGTCGCAAACGTGCCGCTTAGAAGCGCTGTTTCAGTTTCCATACAATTCTTCGCTTTACTACACAAACGAAATCAACGCGTTTCTGATCGACTTCATAACACAAGCTAGGCGTTTAAGATGGAGTCCAGAGCAAAGCAAGTGGTGGATATTCCTGGTGGCAAAGCTCCAGAATAATGCAAGCTGCAACCACGCTCAACACCTTCACATCCCCACGCCCAATCCATTCCCTCTTATTCCGCAACACCAGCAAAGAGGGGCAAAAAGGAGTTATTACGTGAAAATTTCCGAAACACTCGCTTAAAGTGACCCGATGTACCCTTTTCAGTGGCCCCGAGTGGCCCTTGATTGTGACGAATCTGTCCCGGAATGCTAAATTGCTACTGCCATTTCAGGACAGTATGAACAACTTTTTGAGATGCAAAAAAGGGGTTCGCTCTAAGAACTCGGCATAGATAGTTCAACTCACAAAGTTGTGCGCGCGGCGCTGTGTGTGTGCTTGTAAATACACAGATTTCATTTGTATAGCGCTCGTCACGTCACTGCCACTGCATACGAACTGACACTGACACTATTGTGCTGCAATATTTGTGACTTCACACTTCAGTTAATTAATCACTGTAACATAGGTACTGCTCACTTAAGACCATTTCAGCAGACTGATTTTGAGCAAACTGGTCAGTAATGATGGTGAACGGGTCTAGCGCGGTCTTTTAACCGACCACCCCCACCAAGTTACCCTCTAAACTTACCCTCTTTAATGTTCTTTCTTTTTGTATTAATTCATGTGTGTGTTTTGGTATTGTTTTAATTTTAGCAATTGTGTGTGAAATGTTATATTTAATTCTTCTTCTTCTAGTTTTAAGTTTAAGTTTCCGGGGTCGCACTGAAAATCAGCGTTGCGGCTTGCCGCAATATTATGCTGAGTCCGCCCCGTTTGGCACTGTTTGGCACGGAAGTGGCATGCACATTTTTAAGTTATTATTATTTATTTATTTACGCTAATTTATGTATTTTAGATAAGTTCATTGTTATGTCTGTGTCAAATTCTTGTCAATAAATGTCTTTGTTTCTTTCTTTCTTTCACTGCATACAAATGAAATATGTACATATATGTGTACAAGCACACGCACACATAGCGCCACGCGCACAAACGAGTTGAACTATCTGTATTGAGTGTGAGTGGTAGAATGTGTTAGTTTTTCTATGAGTGTTTTGTGTTAGTTAGAGAACCTGTCTGTGAAGCTTAAGGTCCCGGGTTCGATCCCCGGTCGCGGCAGATGTCTGTATGATGAATACGAATGTTTGCTCTCGAGTCTTGGTTGATCTATAGGTATATGAGTAAGTTTATCCATTGTCTAGTACCCATAACACAGACATTAAATTGCCTAACTACTAGGTGATTGGCGTAAAATATTGTCCAATAATATTTAGGGCTCCTTAGTCATCTCTTACCGCTTCCACGGGAGAAATGGAGAGGCGTTATTCCATCCCATCCCCACAAACAAACAGAATACTACTAATAAAATAGACTTCTTTCGGTTAACGCAAAGTGAATTGTCCCCAAAAAGGGCCGCAGGTGAGTGTTGTCTCGTTTAATTACGAGTGAGTGAGCGGGACAGCGATTGGAGGTGGCACGCTTCTATTGAACTAGCTTTTACTTCGCTGAATATTCTTAGAGTTCCGTAAATCTGAAAAGGAAACTATGACTATCGAGACCCTTTTTCTCAGGAACGACATCCATCTATTACACTACCTCTTCCATCTGTTTTTATATCTAGATCGAAGAAGTGTTAATAGTGACAGGTTGCTAGCCTGTCGCCTAAAGCGTATCTAATCCTATTGCCTTAGCCACCTTTTACGACATCCACGGAAGAAATGGAGAGGTGCTACTCTATCCCGACACCACACAGCAACGAACTCAAGACCAAAGAACTCAGGATCGAGTAGAGATGTAAAATTGAAACTAATACGAATTCTAAAGGCCTGGTGGCTTGTGTCTTCACACTTTGATAAAAACTGCACTCATGGTTTCTATGCTTGCCATGTTTTATTTAAAGTAATGAATGATTCCGTGTGGCGTCGGGTTTAGAATAACATCTCTCAATTTTTTCCGTGGAGGTCGTAAAAGGCGACTAAGGAAAAAGGTTAAGGTATATTTTAGTCGATAGATTAGCAATCTGTCGCTATTATACCTGCCAACTCAAAACCTAAAAATATGCTAGAAGCATGAAATAGTCATGGTTTTGTCTAGATAGCGTTTTGTGTGTTCTGCCTACCCCATTTGGGAATACAGGCGTAATGTATGTATGTATGTTGTTTCAAGACCAAACTATATTCTCATTTTGTTAAACTGACCCTTTATTAACTTGTCATTTTTATTACGAAGTTATAAGCTGTAGGTAGAGGTTATGTAATTTACTTCTCTGTCTATAAAAAATATTGACTGTTCTACGCGTTACTTCAAACCATTGTTTTCGTTTGGAACCCATAATTTACACAATTGTTTCTTTTAAGGCTGGCTACTCGTTGTGCAATTTTAAATCCGCAGCAGAACTCTGTCCATTCAGATTTTTTTCTGGACAGACGGACAGCGAAGTCTCAGAAGTAGGGACCCGTTTTCACCCTTTAGGTACGGAACCCTAAAATGAAGATTTCCGTTTTTGATTAAGACATTTTGCATATTTTGACTTTCTTCATGCAAATTGAAGACATTTTTTGTGCATAATTATGTTGTTCTATGTAATTGTTTTATGTGCAATAAAGAGTCATACAATACAATAATTTGCATGCATTTTTTGAGCTTTTTATGTTGCATATAATCCGGTCTCTAGTTATGACATTAGTTTGTATGCAACTAGATGGGCACCACAATACAATTCAATACTTTTTACAGAAAACCAACATAAAACAATTTAGTTTACAGAAACTACAATACTCAGAGACAATAGGCGCACACACAGGCACGCCCTATAAGTCAAGAATTTCAAAGTCAGCATAACTTCAACCACCCGAACTGCAAAACTATCAGGAAGTTTATCAAGGGCACTTTGCAATAACAAATATCAATAAATCTTGGGCGAACGGCATTGTTATCGTTATCACAATATAGGAAGTAAGCAGTAATCCGCCGTCATAGAAATAATGAAGCCATAGTGGAGTTCACTGTGAGTGGGTCTCATAGAGTTTTACGTTTAATGTTGAAAACATGGCCATAAATATCAAAAAAATAACGGTTTTTTGTGAGTCCATTGCAGCTATGTACCAACGCTGACCTAATAAGGTAGAGCACACGAAATGTTACACGGACAAAACCATGACTATTTCATGTTAAGGTTTGAAGTTAGATAAATGAGGCATAATAGAGATAAGTAGCTAGCCTGTCATCTAAAGCATACTTTAACATTTAACATTTTGTGCCGTAGACAGAAACAAGTGGAAGAGCATGATAAACCAGCATTTTAGACTAGACATGACCTTCAGCAATGAAGACGCCGACTAAGAAGAAGAGAGTCATACAATAAAGATTTATGGGTATTGTGCATATTGAAAAAAGTCCCGTATGGTGTCGGGTTTAGAATAATACCTCTCCGTTTCTTTTGTGGATGTCGTAGAAGGCGACTAAGGAAATAGGTTAAGGTACATTTTAGGCGACAGGCTAGCAACCTGTCACTATTCTACCTCTTCCATCTGTTTGCAAACCTAAAACTATGCTAGAAGTGGCTGCGAAGCGTCAAATAGTCGTGGTTTTGTCTATGTAGCGTTTCGTATGCTCTGCCTACCTCATTTAGGAAAAGAGGCGTGATATATGTATGTATGTAAAAATATCGGCTCCAAGTAACTGCGTCCGCAAGCAGACTTAGCTAGAGCCTATTTTCATAACTTTACTTATCTTCACAAACATCGTGGAGACAGACTACTGTTTTTTGTCTATACTGTGCCATGGCATCTCTAAGTCTTAAAGTTAGTTGGTTCTGTATCTGTAAACAGCAGATGGTAGTTCTTGATCTGTTTCTTGTTATAATATTGAAATTATTAGGAATTCACAAGCTCATAGCCTTTAGCTGTGTACCAGATATAATCTTCTCGAAATACCTTATTGATGCCACAACTCATTCTGAGTTAATTTTTTGGTTCTCTTGTTGACGTATCGTATAATAATAGTTTTAAGATTGTAGTATACATACATACATACATATCCTCACGCCTGTATACCCAAGAGGGGTAGGCAGAGCACATGAATTCAAAAATCCAGTGATTGTAGTATGTAATTTTATATTCTACCTCTTCCAATTTGGCAAACCTAAAACAATCTTAGAAGTGGCCACAAAACGTGAAATCGTTATGGTTTTGACTATGTCACGTTCCGTGTGCTCTGCCTACCCCATTTGGGAACTCAGGCGTGATTGTATGTATGTATGTAATTTTTGTATTGTGATGGTGTGGAGACCTTGAAATATTTGTTTTCTTTCTTTGAACCTAGGTAGAGATGTTACCTGATCAATTGACTGATCGTCGATCGACGGCATGGATCGATGGTAGAATGGAATATAGCCGGGGTTAGTCGATCAGCGTCGACCGGTGCCATCGACCGACAGTCGATCGAATGGTTAGTCGACCGGTTTCTGTCGATCAATTAAAGCTGCCAGACCAGTCGATCAACTTCAAACGTTTGACAGTTGCCGTGTATCGATGATCAATCGATTAGTCTAGTAACTATGAGAGATAGCAAATTCCTCAGTGACTGACGATTGCGACTGCGACTTGAATCTTGTCACCCGTACCGTCCATGCCCAGCTTTATTAATACCCCAAGAGGGTTTATCAAAAACAATAATGAAAATTTCTTTGTACTTTTCTTTTGTGTCCCTAATAATTATACTTGGCGGTTAGACCAAAAATCACGGCCTTTATTTAAAAACAACTTGCGGCGGATCGCTTATTTAGAACAATCGCCGCCATTTTGTTTTGGCGTCCAAATTTTTGAAATTGGATTTGGAACAAAGAAATGTAGCGAAACGTTTTTGGCGCGGTTCGTTGGTTTTTCGAAATGGGCTTTTACTTAGATATGGTTAAGGTAAACAAGTTTGATAATTCGCTTTTGAAGTTTATTGTTTAGAAATGACTTGGGTAAAGTAAAATGGTGGGAGGACTGCCGCTCCTACAGAAGTTGGACGTAAAACAAATAGAAACAGAAGTGAATTAAGTGTAGTTACTATTCATATTTACATCTACGACGAGGTAATTAAAATCAACTAATGATTGAGAAACACGCAAGAATAAAATTGACACACTTTACACACGTACAGTCACGAACCGGGATTGTTGAGCCACTTGCCACTGTTCGCAATTTAGACGTGTAATCAATGACCGATGTGACCGACTAGATAACAGCTATTGGATTAGTATTACACGACCAAGTTACAAACATAGGTAAGTGGCTCAACAATCCCTGTTCGCGATGGGACATTGAGCCTGTATTCCCAAATGGAGTAGGCAGAGCATAACGTTTAAAATCATGACCATTTTACGTTTCGCAGCCACTTATTTACAGGTTCTAGGTTAATAGGAACAATAGTGACAGGATGCTAGAGAAGGAAAAGACTCCAATAGAGAGATCTCTCTCCAGGCAGATGTTATGCCTGGGGACCGAAGTCCACAGAGAAAAAATTGGAAGTTGTATTTATGCAACTGAACGTCGGAACTCCGTTAGCGGGATGTAGGATATCATTTTGACAGCTGAAGTTCTACTATTCGACGATAGGTCGCTACACTAGTAAGTCATCTAAAGCACACCTAAACCTCTTTTATTCTTAGTCGTCTCTTACGATATCCACGAAATTAACAAATTAATTTTAATTAAGTAGAAACTAACACGATAGAAGTGAAAAGAATCATGTTCAAGAGTTGTTTTAACAGACGGAATTTTATTTTAAAATTGCACGAAACAAAAGACAATTTAATTTGAAACCTGTTTTAAAAGAGCGCACGGAATATACGGCTAATTAGCTTGTACAAATTTAATGTATTAGTTTAAGTTGGTCTGTGGAGTAAGGCACGAGCGGTATGCGGAGCGGGAAGCGGAGCGATTTTGAAGTACGGTGCTTTTTTATTAGACTGATTCATTTTTTTTATATGTTACGTTATTTATTGTGTGTTATGTTATATTAACCGAGTGGTTAAGTCTAAATTAAACCTTTCCATTTCTTTGGATGGGTTACAGGCAACTGAGCGGCGCTTCAGCCAAATGAGAATAAAATATACTGTAGCATTACAACCGCTACAGACGTGACCTGAAGATACTCATAGCTAAGTTTTATTTTTTATTTCTAATTTCTTTTTGTTTTTATATTTTTTCACAAAATTCCAAAAGACGCTTTGTCCGTCCCAGTAATTTTCGGCTCCTTTTCTCACAGTCATGTGTAAATTTTGTATTATATTTGTAATTTTAGTAGTAGTTAAGTTAGGTTAAGTTAGTTTATAAGTTTGTAGTTTTTTGTACATATTTCTTTTGCTTTAATAAATAGTATAGGCCTTTTATATCCCAAATTTTACGTTTTATTTGTAGCACAGGATCATTTTTATCCTTTTTGCTACAATACCTACTCTTGGGGTAAGTCACCCTGATACGGTTTTTCATATGAAACAAAATGCTACGTTCATAAGTAATTGTATTAAAGTGATACAACATTTTTCGTTAAAATTTCTCGACTTTGAAAAATAAATAGGTACATTAATAATAAGACGAGTAGAAAATAAAAACACAGAATAGTGGGCAGATTCAGTTTTAGAAAAGATTTTGAAAAGGATTACTCGCATTATAAGCATTTTCGAATTAAATATCTGAATTATATTCTTCAGAAAAAAATATCCTATATTGAACATTAAACTACCGCGAGACTAAAGTCGCGGCTCCTAGCTGAAGGGCTACGAATTAGTCCGAAACATGTCGAGCTAAACTCGATTTAATGAACGTGAATTATCCGTTAAATTTTCAATAAAAAAATTATCCTCAAAAATAAATCAAGCACAACATGATTTAAAAAACAAAAGTTCTGACAATTCATTCCGATCGCCGCTTATTCTTACATCTCGTGCTACGCTGAAACTTGCATCCTGACAAAATTATATTATCTCCGGGATATATTAACAAAATTAGTGCACTGGACGTGTGTTCTTAATTGGAGTTTTGCTCGTTTATTCGGTACACGGATGCGCAGGTAAACATTGGATTTATTTAACAAAAATAAGTGGTTTTCATAAATTTTGTCCAAACTTTTGGCTCGTTTTGACATGAGACTCAATTTTCAACGGGTCAAGCAAAAGTACTAGGAATCAGCGTCATCAGCGAAGAGACGACTTTTTGTCGCTGGGGTATTAACTAGCGTCGAAGAAAAGATGGCATTTGCATTAGTTTTACACGCATTGTAGTGTTAGTTGAAAAAACCGATCAAGTGCGAGTCGGACTCGCACACGAAGGGATCTGTACCAAAAACAGGAAAAAAACATAGGTTTTTTTTATGGGTGCCCATGGGGTAGTTATTATAATTTTGATTTTAGCATTTGTTGTTATTAAAAAAGCCGTGGTTGCCTAGCGGTTCGACCTGTGGCCTCTCAAGCAGAGGGTCGTGGGTTCAAACCCCGGGCTCGCACCTCTGAATTTTTCGGTGTTTATGTGCGATATCGAATTTAATATTTATCACGAGCTATTCGGTGAAGGAAAACATCGTGAGGAAACCTACACACAGCGACGAAGTTATTCAACGTTGTATGTGAAGTTCCCAATCCGCACTGGGCCCGCGTGGGAACTATAGCCTAAGCCCTCTCATACTGAGAGGAGGCCTGTGCCCTGCAGTGGATCGTATATATAGGCTGATGATGATGATGATGATTTGTTGTTATCGGCAACAGAAATACATCATCTCTGAAAATTTCAATTGCCTAGCTCTTACGGTTCTTGAGATACAGCCTGGTGACAGACGGACAGACCGACAGACAAGCAGATACACAGCGAAGTCTCAGTAATAGGGTCCCGTTTTCACCCTTTGGGTACGGAACCCTAATAATGCACGCTGACCACATAACCGCCGGCTGATGCGAATTGAGACTGAAAATCAAAGTAAATTTTTAATATGCATCCCTTGCAAATGCCAGAGTAAATCCATAAAAGCAATTTCGAGTGTTCCAAATGAATTTTCTGTGTTTTATTTTTAGCACTGGTCAGCGAAAGTATTGCTTTTCAACGCTTAAAATGCTGTTTAAAAAGAGTGGACATTTAATATTCTGTTCCATTAAGGGGTCAAGTTAAGTATATCAGAGACTTCTAAAATGAGTCACGTATCGCGTAAAGAAGTACACCAATTGATTTTTCTTCGAGATACGTGCTTGTGTACTGTAGCCCATCGCCCACAATATACTAACCCTTTCCCAGAGTCGACTCTTACGACACTCACGGGAAGAAAAGGGGAGATGCTATTTTAATCCAGCACCACACGGGGAAAAACATGACACAATAATTCGGCTCGATGGAAAACCATCACAAACTCAAATCTTAGACAATCTTTCAACTTATACCATGGTACAGAGTCACCGAATATAACTATAAAATTTATAAATTTACTTTCGAATACTTACTTATACTTATCTACTTGTATATGTCACCAAACGATTGTCTGTTACAATAACTCCATTGAATTAAAAAATGTATATATAGTTCAGTCGTATTACGCTAGGACATAGTTGGCAGACCGTATAGTTTCTGCTTTGTGTTGGTACTAAACACTTAGTTCAGTTCAAACAGCTAGTAGTTAGCGCACCGTCTCTTTATCACCTCGGCTCGTATTTTCTCTGATTAAGCATTCTGTATGAAATGCTAATGCTACTAACTACCTATCAAAGCAATTAGTTTGAGGCCCCAATTACGAGCGCAAGCGAATTTAAGAGTGTCCATTAAGAGGCTTATAATGTAGTTTGCAGAATGATTTAAAATAATGTATCTATTTATATAAAGTATTATGAATGTACGATACCGTCCATATATTGTAGGTAAGCATGTATAGAAAACCAATGTAGGTAGGTAGAACTACATGATTGTAAGTGGAGTTGCATGACGACCGCACACGCAAGCACACATGTTAATATTGTACGAACCTAGTTTGGAAGTGGAAATAAAGTTCATTTTAAATTTCGTGTCCGGCGTTTCCTTCGACCAAGACCTGCGCCGTTCAATGAATTAATTTATGAATGGTTGTATTCGTTGTTTTGTAGCCAGGCACATGTTTTTGATCGGATTGTTAATTATAACATGATTAGGAAAATTAATCTTCGGGTGATTTTGGGTTTAAAATTATACTTCTCAATTTCCTTTGTATCTAGGTGTTGTAAGAAGCAACTAAGAAAATAGTTTAAGATGCGATTTAGACGAGAGTCTAGCTACCTACATACATACATACATATCCTAACGCCTGTATTCCCGAGAGGGGTAGGCAGAGCACATGAATTAAAAAATCCAGTGCCACGTTTAGCGATTTCAGAGCAACCAGATGATCAAACGTGATACTGCAGTGACAGGTTGCTAGCCCATCGCCCACAATACACTAACCCTTTCCCAGAGCCGACTCTTACGGCACCCACGGGAAGAAAGGGGGAGTTGCTATTCTAACCCGGCACCACACGGGAAAGCTAGCTACCTATGACCATTATAATCATTAAATTAGTAAACCTAAACTTGTACTCAAGAAAAGAAAACGATAAATTATTTAAGATTTGACTAAGTAACATTTTTGTGTGCTTTTCATTTTATTTTGGACTTATTTGATTACCGAAGACATTTACTAAAACTCCCTTGTAATTTACCCACATTTGGAACGTCCGAAGCAATCTCCAAGTCCTTTATTAATGGAACCTCCAAGTTTTACCACCTGGTTCAAGCTTGCTCCTGTATTCATTACGTTTGGATTGACCATAATTGCTCTGTTAGGTCGTGTACCAAGGGTTACAGCAGAAACTATTTTATAGCATATATAAATAAAACACCTTTTATAAAAGTTGTGTTATCTTCCAATTTACATTAACATACACAAACTTTGGAAGTACGTAGCTACATTTAACAGTATTTTCGAAGTACGCAGAGCACATAAAATACACCATAGACGAATCCATGACTATTTGACGTTTCGTAGCTACTTTAGCACTGTTAACATTGATAAAAGAAGTATTATAATGACAGGTTGCTAGTCTGTCATTCAAAATATACAACAACCAATTTTTTTTCGTCGCCCCTTACGACATCCGTAGAAGAAAAGGAGAGGTATAACTTTAAAATCGGCATCACAATGATGAGGACACTAATGTATAATGCAGGATGCGGAACCAAGTCGTCAAAATTATCAATAAGCACACCTGTCCTGTAAACCACTAACCATAAGATCAATGTATACATATACTTGACTCAGCAAAAAACACTTAACATACATACATATTCTCACGCCTGTATTCCCATGAGGGGTAGGCAGAGCACATGAATTTAAAAAATTAAGTGCCACGTTTAGCAAATCCAGGGTAACCAGATGGTTAAACGTGATATTGCGGTGACAGGTTGCTAGCCCATCGCTCAAAATACACTAACCCTTTCCCAGAGTCGACTCTTACGACACCCACGGGAAGAAAGGGGAAGGTGCTACTCTAACTCGGCACCACACGGGCGAAAAAACACTTAAAACAGGACAAAGACAGTACTATATTTATGTACATGCTTTACGTACCTGTCAATTTACCCGCTTAAGCTTCCGCTCCCGCGCCCGCCCGTCCCTTGGACCACATAATTGCACATGTTCCTGTTAGGTTCACAAATTTGCATACTCTGCTGTTAATGCAGTTCTCATAATCAGACAGTGCAACCATTCCTGGCCAGATTCTAAATGGTATGGTTTGCAATAAATAAGGATTCGTCATGTTATTTTATGTTGACGCATTTCCATCGACGTGTATATGCGTTTAAGTGACTTTTTTAGCGATGCTGCTAAATATCTGCAGGCATTTGGACGCATAATATTATTATGTCCGTTCGTGGGATCTGAGCGTTTAGTGTGTTCAAATCGATGGTGCAGTCGTTAATGAATTCGTTTGCGAGTTATCGCGGAATTGTATGGAGACGTGACGTCCGTGGCAGTTGTGCAAACGTTCTGATGGCGGCGCTTTCTCGGTTTCCATACAATTTTGCGATAACTCGCAAACGAATTCGTTAACGACTGCACCATCAATTTGAACACACTAGACGCTCTGAATGAAGTTATATGCTGCGGGACAGTGAAAACGTTTATATTAGGTCCTTGCACACAAAATTGTAGAATTCTAAATGAAAGACTTTTTTTAAACACATAGGTAGGGGCATCTGTTGTGCCTGCTTACACTTTCCAACATTTAGATTATTTTAAAAATAAATAAAAAATGTAAGTACTTACCTACTTAATATTGTAAAATAATTAATTAAGGGGAGTTCCCATCCAACAAACGCGATTTTTTTTGGCAATTTTTGTCGACATCAATAAATGGTAACAGGTTTACCAAGTCATCGGTGCGAAACCCTTCGTGCGTGAGTCCTACTCGCACTTGGCCGTTTTTTATCAAATTTAAATGCTAAAACCTACCCTTTTAGGAAAACGTAATGTTTTAGAATGTTACGTGTGGTTGAATAACCAAATTGCATCATTACTATGCGATCAATGTGTGGTCATCATTATTTACTGAGTAAACATCGAAACAATAAAACTATGACATTATGAAGCGTAATATTATGTTTACACTACACCTCTAAAGTAAACAATAAACAGTAAACAATGAAATGCTATAATAGTTGAGAGGAATCCGATACTTGCCCATTACATGTCGAAGCATTGTGGATTATAGTGTCGTTATCAAGATAATATTTAGAGAAGAGTCATTTAGTGGACGCTTTCATGAATTCTTTTGAGACGTGAGTATTATGTTTATTTACGATATTTTCCATGAAAATAGCGGCGCTGTTGAAAGCGTTTAATTTGTTTTGGCGGCCATCTTTTTATTTTTAATATTAGCTAAATGACGTGAGATCGTGAAAAAAAAAACGTTATCTGTGTTTAATCCTGATAGTATACTAATGTGGCTACGAAAGGTGAAATTATTATAGTTTTCACCAAGTAACGTTGGTTATACTCTGTTTAGGAATACAGGCGTGATTATTGTGTGCGATTTATCTGTTTTTTTTTCAATACAGGGTGAAACCTTAGTCGTGAATACAAATATTACGTTCTTTACTTTTTAACTTTAGTTAAAACCTTAAAACGTGTGGACGTAAAAACAGCCAAAAATGTGACGTTGTTTTTTAATCAGTTGATGAAAAAAGTTTCAAATGTATACCTAGTACTTTTATGGTCACTGTTATTGCTACGTTAAATTGTCACAGTCCCATAGTACTTTAGTAGGACTACACTTTCAATATCTTTGTGCAAACTGGTAAGAACAGTAAGACTATCATTAAAGTTCATTGGTTTTCTTCCAGTTTGAGTGCAACGAATTTATAAAATACTATGTTGGAAACAAATAGTTCAGTAGCGATATTGTCTAACGCACCAAAAATCTAAATCGTGTTTAATTTGACAGTTTCAGTGCCAGTTCGTTTTGAAATGTTTCGAGCGATTATTGATTCCAACTGTCAAATTAAACACGATTTAGATTTTTGTTGCTCTAGACAATAGCGCTGCTGTTTATAACTTTTATTTCAACCTGTATAACTGATAGATGAAATGCAGCGAAAATTCCATATGTTTTGAATGTTAAAATATCAATATAGTCAAATGTTTCCAATTTGGTTGCGAATTGCTAGTTGTAAAATTTTATTGTTTTCCAGTTGATGGAAACATTGTTATTTACCTACTGTTATGGGTGTTGTGATGGTGTTTTGTTTTGAAAGAAAGAAAGAAAACCGTTTCTTTTTCATGAAATGATTTGAAAGTGTTTTCCTTTTGCTTAAAATATAAAAAAATGTAAATAAGATTCTGAATTTGTTGTATTTAAAAGTATAACTATGCATTTCACCAATGTCGGAACCGTCGCCAGGTAATGTAAGTAAGGTGTCGTAATTGCATTAACAATGACGTTAAAGTAAAAATGTTTGACTTTTTACTTGCCAACTTAAAGCCTGAGAAAGATGCTGGACGAAACGTTAAATAATCATGGCTTTGTAAGTGTAATACTAATATATACATATAAAACCGTAAGACACGTTTTTGTTTGAGTCTGTAGACCCGAATGGGGTAGACAGAGCGCAAAAAGCGTCAGATAGACAAAACCATTAATATTTCACGTTTTAACACACATAAAGGGGTAACCGTTTAGGTTAGAATAGTACCTCCCCCTATCTTCCCGTGGGTGTCGTAAGAATCGATTCTGGGAAAGGGTTAGTGTATTGTGGGCAATGGGCAAGCAACTAGTCATCGCAATATCACGTTTAACCGACTGGTTACCCTGAATTTGCTAAACGTGGCACTGGATTTTTGAATTCATGTGCTCTGCCTACCCCTCTTGGGAATACAGGCGTGACAATATGTATGTAAAGAGGTAAAATAGTGACAGGTTGCTAGCCTGTCGCCTGAAGCATTCCTAAACCTATTTCCTTAGTCGCCTCTTACGACATCCACGAGAGAAACAGATAGATGACATTCCAAACCCGACATCACGAGAAAAAAAAAGGATTAAACTGCATAGAATTACCGTCTGAAGCGACAGAACCTTATTTTTTCCCTCAATTTGGAATTCAGATAGTCCGTTGGTAAGCTAAATTAGACCTTCACCCAGAAAGTTAAGGTCCAGACTAGAAGGTTGGGACCCAGTTTCTCCATTACTACTAAGTGCATAGACGTTTTTCCGACCACTTAAGCATGCGCCAAGGAATTATCCTTCAACTAGATACGGTTCAGTTACACTAGGCGAGTTACTGGCTTGACAGTGGACAGCTACTTGCTTTACAACCTCATGGTTCAATTTGTTGAATCATTTGCGAATAAATATTTTTTAGGATTCCCAAATGGGGTAGGCAGAGCACACAAAACGCTACATAGACAAAACCATGACTATTTTACGTTTCGTGGCTACTTCTTAGATATTTTTGAGTTTTGAGTAGCCAGAGCGTCTAGTGTGTTCAAGTCAATGGTGTAGTCGTTAACGAATTCGTTTGCGAGTTGTCGCGGAATGTATGGAGACCGTGGCAGTTGTGCAAACGTTCCGCTGGCAGCGCTGTCTCGCTTTCCATACAATTTTGCGATAACTCGCACCATCGAAATGAACACACTAGACGTACAGGTATCATAGTAACAGGTTGCTAGCCTGTCGCCTGAAATATACCTTAACCGACACCACACGGAAAATTGGACAGCTACTTGCTTTACAATTTTATAGGAAAGACTTCAATAGATCTCTCTATTCTCTCTCTCTAGGCAGATGTTATGCCTGGGGACCGAAGTGTACTGAGAGACAATTGGAAGTTGTATTGCAGTAATTCTTTTGAAGTAAAATAAACGGATCTTCTCACGTCTTTGTGTCGAGATTAGCTCGACATGTTTCGGGCCAATTCGGTTATTCACCACCGTGGCGAGTTGTCCCAGATAATGAGTCACGATTTGGCCCGCAACATGTCGAGCTAATCTCGACTTAGAGATGTGCTTTATGTTAAAAATTTTGAATACAGTATTTGGAAGTTTTCGAGCAAGACCTAAAATCATATTTAACGTACTTTCCCCTCATGTTTCATAGTTTTAGAACCTCCTGTTCAATTTCATTTATTGTGCAGATCAGTTGTTCAAATGTCGTCTAATTTGATAGCAAACGAACACTGTTTAATTAGTGTTAAATGCAATCGGCTTAACTCTGCGTGACATCGCGTGGTCGTGTATCGGTCAAATGCAAACATGAATGAGCATGGCGGAGCAAGGCCTGAATTCTCTGTCGAATTAGAATAACATTCCTTTATTTCATCCGTGTGGTGCCGGGTTAGAATAGCACCTCCCCGGTTCTTCCCGTGGGTGTCGTAAGAGTCGACTGTGGGAAAGGGCTAGTGTATTGTGAGCGATGGGCTAGCAACCTGTCACTGCAATATCACGTTTAACCATCTGGTTACCCTGAAATTGCTAAATGTAGCACTGGATTTTTGAATTTATGTGCTCTGCCGACCCCTCTTGGGAATACAGGCGTGAGAATATGTATGTATGTATGTATTTCATCCGTGGATGTCGTAAGAAGCAACTAAGGAAGTTTAGGTATGTTTTAGGCGACAGACTAGCAATCTGTTACTATTGTACCTCTTTCTGTTTTTAAACCTAAAAAGGAAGTGGCAACGAAATATAAAATGGTCATGATTTCGACTACGTGGTGTTTTATTTGCTCAGCCTACCCTGTTTGGGAATAGAGGCAAGATGTGTGTGTATGTAAATTAGATGTAAGAGGTTTAATAGTGACAGGTTGCTAGCCTGTCGCTTAAGAGGAAATGGAGCGGTCACATTTTGTATGGAAACGTAGTCCCCTGATTCCTCGCTGGATATTACCCGTAGAACAATGATTTTTTACATCAACAATCTAATGATATATTAGCATGTTCCTATGTTTCCTTTTTTCTTTATTGAATTATTAAAGGAGATATTAACCTTCAAAAACATGAAAAATTGGCAAGTTTTTTCCGTTGTGTTCAAACCTCTAGAAACCAATTTTAACATAATTATATCAAAATATAAGAACATAGAAACACAGTTATGACATTTCTTAACATTTAATGAAAAAACATATTTAATCGGTTAAGTTTTGGAGAAGAAATCAGGGGACTACGAAACGTTGTTTTTGAACAATTTTCATAGGTATTTTCGGTCCGAGCTGTAGTTGTTCTTGTCGCACTCGACGTCGTCTGGGCAGGTCACGGCGCGACAGCAATAGATTTAGCAAATACCTATTTTTCAATTCCTTCGACCGGCATATTTCCTCTTAAGGTATACATCAACGGACTTCGTTAGTCGCTTTTTACAATACACAATACAGCACATACATCTGATCACACCTTTATTCCCAAATGGGTAGGCAGAGTATACGAAACGTTGCAACAAAACCATTATTTCACGTTTCGTGGCCACTTCTAGCATATTTTTTTAGGTTTTGAGTTGACAGGTATAATAGTGACAAGTTGCTAGCCTATCGCCTAAAATATACCTTAACCTTAGTCGCCTCTTACGATATCGACGGAAGAAATAGAGAGGTGTTACTCTAAACCTTACACCACAAGGACACAGTTGCATTTTACTTACTTGAGATGTAATACTGTCTAATTTAAAAACAGGTAAGTCGACTTGCATCGTGTAAATCGGCCTTTAGTAGAATGCAGAAGCCTTTGTGTGGTGGTTATGCGAGTTCAGATAGAAGTTTCAAATTAGTATTGTGTTAATTGAAGGCGGTACGGAACTTCTTCTAGTATATTTAACTTTAGTTTTCAAGAGAACTGGCAGTTGCTTACGGTTGTGTCTGTTTGAAATTGGCTTAGTTTTATTGAGTGATTTTTTTTGAGACATTACTATGATATCCACGGAACTAGAGAGATGTAATTTTATTCTAAACCTGACATATGGAGTTGGTGTATCAAACAAAAATAAATTGTTATTTAAGAGCGTGCAGACAAAATTCGGTGATTTTGATGTTTTTCAAATGCTTTAGAAAGCTATAAATCCTTAAGTTTTTAAAGAAAAACTACTGTAACAT
>BHDV01043007.1:69845-99932 GCA_005406045.1 Adoxophyes honmai | reverse complement strand
AAACTAGACTATATTTAAAAAAGGGCACCCCCGAGGCATGGTCCCAAAGACGCTGGCAGCGTTTCCTCGCTGTATCGCAATGCTTTGATTGGAATCTTTTGATTGGAATCCTTAAAAAAAAGGTCACATAATAGTTGCTACAATTCCCAGACAAAAAGCAAGTAATTTTTAGTAATGCAGTAGGTATGCTAAGTTTAAAAAAATAAAGCGAAGCCTTTTAGAGCAAATTGTCCTACTTTTCATATTCAAACTACTTCCCCGTCATATCCCATTCTTTTATTTGAGTCGGAATACACAGTTGATCCAATTTTCCGTTTCAGAAGCACACGGGCATACTGAGTACAAGATGCATCTGATATTACTCTTCACCGCCATCTACGCCGTCAGAGCAGATGAAAAAGTGACCTGCGAAGGGATCATCTTCCACGGAGTCTATTTCGAAAAGGAACCAATCGTCCAGAACATCGGGAGTCCTTATAACTTGTTCTTACATAAGTTCTCTGGCATGCTCTTCTTCAGCCAGACTACTAAGAATGGCACGCTCGTCGATTTCATCATCACAACTTGTCACGTTGACACCAGAGATTGCCAGAACGTTGGTGGGATACCTGGAGGCTATGCCATTGCTTACGATCAGGGTAACGATGACATTTACTTGGGAGGACATGACGGTATCTACAAGTATAACTTCCTCACGAAATCAGCTGAGTTCTTCGCTGAAGAAGGCAAGTCTATCTGGGGACTGTTCGTGAGAAAGAACTTCTATTACATCAGGTACCCTTCTCAGAAGCTGTATGTCTACCATGATGCGGATTTCGTTCAGGTAGCAGAGGCATATCATATAGAAATCGATCACTTCCATATATCAAAACAATCCGACTTGTATTTTTCCAACAAAACGGCTTTGTACAAAATCGAGAACCCTACCAAGCAGACAATTGTTCTAAGTGACGAAATCTCCGTGAGGCAGATTGTTGAGGATGGTTATGGAGACGTTTACTTCTGTGGTAGTGACGGGATCTACATCGAAGATAACCCTTTCCGTACGATTAAGAAAATAGCAAGGATAGATCACGCTTTTGGCATGACGTTTGATGAGAACGAGCACTTGATATATTCAGACAAAAACACGATTTACCGACTGAAACCAAGCAAGCACACGCATGAATGCTTCGAGCTACTAAACATGCCCATAGAGCGCGAAGAGATGTCCGAAATCCGAAGATTCCTGACGAGCCGCTAAACTTAGCGCGATATTTAACTTGACGCAGCCCCGAAACAAAATATTAACTATTAAGGTGTAGAAACGTAAACTAAGAAGAAAAACATCCATTATGTTGCTCTATTATTAAACAGAGATATTTTAATAACAAACCGTTGTTAGCTGGTTATTGTTGACTTGGATACGGCCCGATGCATTTGGGTTTCGGGTGCCTAATTTTCTAAGTCATGGTCAGAACCTCGCTGTTTGAAGACCTGTGTGTACGTTTGGATAAATAGATACTAGAAGTAATGGTAAGTTTTTTTTTTTTAATTATCTCATAACACAGTGCAATGTTAATAATCGTGCAAGAACTGTGTGTCTTATTTATTTGTTTACTCGTATATAGTAAGTAGAAAATTTTACTAGCTGTAATAATTCCCGCTTAATTTGTAATTAATATTTAATTTTTTCGATTTATTTCAAAGAAATACGGCTCTTGAAAATTGGTCAAATTTAACTTGCGTTGATCGTTCTAAAATTCTTAATTTTCATAAATAAGAATTCTCTTTAGCATTGCGTTTTTTAATAATAAACGAACTTACTAAAGTGTTTTTTTTTCACTCGAAACGGTTGTAAATTATATGGGTTTTCTTTTTTTATTGTTGACAGCAATAATTATCCGCTTAAATAATTGCAAAGCGAATTTTTGTTTGTTATTGGATCAACCAATTGTGTTCACCAACAAGTGAATGATTCATAATTCAAACAAAATTAGTTGAGAGTAGGTACTATCAAACCAATTGATTCCTGACTCACTGTAGAACTTACTTATGGTAAACGTTATAGTGACATTGCATTGCTCGACAAATCAAATCTTAGTAGGTACGTTACGTTCATAATATTGTGACAACGTTCTACAGCGGGTCAGGAACAAATTGGTTCGAATGTCCGTGCAATATAAATACCTACTAACCATGCTACACACATCCTACTGCTGGGCAGACTCTGCTCAGGCTGAGACTGCTTTTACATGGTATTGTGGGCCTTGTGCAGATTAGGAACTTCACACTCAATGTTGAATTATCTTTTAGTGCCTTCACGATGTTTTCCTTCGCCAATTAAATACATAAACGTCACATCCCATTCCCCAAGGGTATGGGCAGAGACAACAGAGCGCCATTCGCTCCTATTCTGGCATATTTTTCTCGCTTCACTCACATTCATCAATCTCGTCATACACCCTCGGCAATTTCGAGTGTATTCTAATGTGGCCTCTTTTTAGAACATCGCCGATCTGGTCGGTAACTCACAGTAAATCAATAATGTGATGGCCTTTGAATTCCAAAAAGCTGACAGGTCATTTTCTTTTCAGAATACCTCAATCATGGACTCATTGGTGTTCTTCATGTTCCTGGCACCAGCATTGGGCTTGAACAACAAACCGTGCAACCGTTTCAAAATCGGCGAAAACTATTTCGAGAAAGAAATAGTGTGGACTGGCATTGGTCGGCCGTATAACCTCAACTCCCATAGGAAATCCAACACGGTCTTCTTCAGCTATTCAACAGTCGACAGGTTCGAAGACGTTGATTTCCAACTGGCTTACGTCGATATAGACACAAAACTATCACAGAATATCGCAGGGATCCGAGGAGGTTGTGCTGTCGCCATTAATCAGAGAACCGATGATGTCTATCTTGGAGGTATGGAGGGCATCTACAAGTATAACATGATCACCAAGATAGCAGACTTCTACAAAGAAGCCGGGAAGAATATCTGGTCTTTATCATACAACAGAAACCTGTTCTACATCAGCTATCCAGATCAGAAGCTCTTCATAGAAGTTGACGGCAAATTCGCAATCGTGAAGGAGTTCAAGCATTTTGAGGTTGACCACTTCCATGTGAGCAGCACCGGGTGGATATACTTTGCTAACAGCAGCGGATTGTTCATCTATGACAATTATAAAATGAAGGTTTCCGTGCTGAATAATCTTTTGACTGTCAGACAGATGGCAGAGGATGCTGAGGGCAATATGTATATATGTGCTGCGTCCGGAGTATATGTTATTACCAAAGATAATAAGACAGTGAAACAAGTGATGGATCTTAAGAATCTACATGGACTTACTTTTGATAGGGAGAATAATATTATTTTCTCTGATGAAGCGAACATTATTAGATTGCAGTATAGGGTTAATGGTTGTGATGACGCTAATAAATCATGGTAAATTGTTTTGTCTTTTTTTTGGGTTACTCATTTCTTCCGTGGATATCGATGAGGTAGGTAACCTGTAGTAACCTGTGGTGTCGGGTGCGAATAATGCTACTCCATTTCTTCCGCAGATGTCGGAAGAAGCGACTTAGGGAATAGGTTTAGGTTCCATTTAGGCAACGGGCTATCACTGTTAATATGTACTTTATCTGTTTTCAAACTTAATATAGCTTATGAAGCGACAAATACGGACGAAAGTACCACAATACATTTACATTCTCAAAAGCAGATGGAAATAATTTCTAAAATGATGATGTATAAAAAATACAGTACCGAAATGTGAAAAGAAAGAAGTCAAAATTACATACACCTACTATATCATTCTATTTCAGCAGTCTGTCAGATAGTAAAAATGAAAGATGTATTTTTGGCTTTGACAGACAGACAGACAACGAAGTGGTCCCAAAAGGGTTCCTTTATCATATTTTATTAATATTATAAATGCGAAAAGGTGTGAGTGTGTGCTGTGTATGTGTTTTTGTTACTTCGTCACGCCCAAACGGCGGGACCAATTTTGAAGAAATTTGGTTTCCAGGAAATTGACACCCTGGATTAACACATAGGCTACTTTTATAAGGGAAAAAATACATAGATCAAGTGATACGTCGCATTTTTAACAGCACATTGATATCACTTTTCGGATCACGGTTTCACATAGATTTAAAAGCTAACTTGAAAGATGAATATTAAAATAAATGTTCAAACGCGTGGAATTGCTCAAATTTGCATAAAATAATCCTGAATCGAAGCTTTCAAAAATATTTTTCAACTCCATTTTTAAATTGCATTCAGCCTAAGGCAATATAGAATTTGGGCTTTGTTCAGTTTGATTTAAAACATAATTGAACTACTTTTTCAGATGCCTCAATTATTTTACAGTCGAAATATTTAATGTAAACTTCAATAGTTATTTTTTTACTAGTATTGTGCGTTCCGATTACTAGCTGTAATTTTTAACCACTGATGCTGAAAAACTTGGTTAAAGTTACAGTCGAAATGACGTAGATGGACATTTATTTATTTCAGGAGTTCTAGAGACTGGTATGAGTGCGACAAAAGCGTATATCTGTCTTAACAGGTTTTAGAATAGGTTTCATTGGACTGTTTAAAAGCAACTTATGTGCTATTCTCAGCTAGTCCTTAATTTGTAAAAACTGAGGAAACTATAGACTGAATAACAACCAGATATAGTGTAGATTAAAACACACATCATCATCACCCCTGTATTCCCAAACGGGGTAGGCAAATCACACGAAACGCTACATTGATAAAACCATGATTATTTCACGTTTCGTTGCCATTTCTGACTTATAGGTGGCAGATATAATAGTGACAGGTTGTTAGCCTGTCGCCTAAAATGTACCTTTAACCTGTTTCCTTAGTTGCCTCTTACGATGTAATAATTTAAAATAACAGAGTCAAATAAACTGAGCGCTTCCTAAATATAGTTACATACATACATACATACATACAATCACGCCTGTATTCCCAAACGGGGTAGGCAGAACACACAAAACGCTACATAGACAAAACGATGACTATTTCACGTTTTTTGGCCGCTTCTAGCATAAGTAATATTTTTTTAGGTTTTGAGGTGGCTGGTACAATAGTGACAGGTTTCTAGCCTGTCGCCTAAAGTATACCTAAACCTATTTTCCTTAGTCGCCTCTTACGACGTCCACGGAAGAAATGGAGAGGTGTTATTCTATCCCGACACTACACAGGGATAAAAATATAAATACAGGGATAAATATAGTTACAACTGGTATAAACAACAAAGACATAAACATAATATGCGCGGGCAACAAGCATTTCACTTTCGGTAATTTATTTCATGTGCAAGAACCCTATTAGTGTTTAACCAGTGGGTGCATTGCTGCGTTAACATTTCGTCCTTGCTATTATTACTAGCGATCACAAACCGACCTTGCTATTATTACTAGCGATTCGGGAAGGAAAAATGAAAGAAGGGAAAAAAGAAAAGGGAAAAGGTAAAGAAGCTGTGTGGTGGCGGGTTTAGAATAACACCTCTCCATTACTTCTGTGGATGTCGTCGCCTGGCGACTAAGGGAATAGGTGAATAGGTATATTTTTAGGAGACAGGCCAGCGACCTGTCTATTGTAGCTAACAACTAAAAACCTTATAAAATGCTAGATGTGGCTATAGGACACGAAACGTGATATAGACAAACCCATGATTATGACCTTTTCACGCTTCGCAGCCACCAGCAGACATAGTTTTAGATTTGCAAACACATGCAAACTTAAAGCATACCTAAACCATAGTCGTCTTACGACATCCACGGAAGAAATGGAGAGGTGTCTATCCCGACACCTTACGACAAAATGTAACAAGCAGTAGTGGCGTTAGGGTAGGGCGCGGTAGGGCGACCGCACAAGGCGCCGGGTAAAAGGGGCGCCACATGGACCCCTTTGTACCCTATCGCTCTTAATTGTCGCCCAGGGCGCTGGTAGTGTTAAAACCGGCACTGAACATACATACATACATTCTCACGCCTGTATTCCCAAGAGGGGTAGACAGAGCACATGAATTCAAAAATCCAGTGCCACGTTTAGCAATTTCAGGGTAACCAGATGGTTAAACGTGATATTGCAGTGACAGGTTGCTAGCCCATCGCCCACAATACACTTCTAACCCTTTACCAGAGTCGACTCTTACGACACCCACGGGAAGGAAGGGGGAGGTGCTATTCTAACCCGGCACCACACGGGTTCTTATGATGTAATAATATAAAATGACAAAGTCGAATAAACTGAACGCTTCCTAAATATAGTTACAACTGGTATAAACAACAAAGATATAAACATAATATGCGCGGGCAACAAGCATTTCACTTTCGGTAATTTATTTCATGTGCAAGTACCCTATTAGTGTTTAACCAGTGGATGCATGTAACGAATAATTGGTCTTGTTTCAAATAAAATGAATTGATGCGTTAACATTTCGTTACCCATTCATCAACATATTTATAAAAAACACAAACCGACCATTGTTATTATTATTGAAGACTACCGACTCAGGAAGGAAAGAAAGAGTCGACTCTTACGACACCCACGGGAAGAAAGAGGGAGATGCTATTCTAATCCGGCACCACACGGGGCACTGAACATACGCGTCAATAGCCGTGTGGAGACCCTAAACCTTTTAAAACATAAATAACGCGTCCAAATAAACTTACAACAGTACGTCACCCATAAATCAAGCTGACAGCGTGGCAGATAAAAACCGAAAACAAATTCGACGATGCCGCGTCCCTACGGGTTTTGACGAAGGCAATCTATCGATACCCGTTCGTGGATGGATAAGCGTGTGTCGGGATAGGTGGAGGGTTCTGTATAGTGAAAGACAGAGAGCCATAGTGAAGTGAAACCGATCTACTCACGTTTTTAAATCGAGATTAGCTCGAGATGTTTTGTGCCAATTTGGGATAAACCGTCTCGTCGGGAGCTACGCGTCACGGCGGCGGATAGACGCGCTCTACGCGCTGCAGCTCTTTTTGAGCAACTGCCTACTAGACGCACCTGACAGTGGTTAACAACTAGCCATTGTTGCCATCACATTCCATGGCCACCTCTAAAAAATATTTGTTTTAGGTTCTCAGTAGACAGGTATAACAACGACAGGTTGCTAGCCTGCCGTCTAAAATATACCTTAACCAATAGGTATCGGATATCGGTGGATATTAGAATATTTTCTTAATCATTTTTTCCGATATCCACGAACAAAATGAACAAGGTGTTATTCTAAAACCGACATACGTACGAGAAAAGAAAATAACAATATCAGTTTCGAAGCCACTTCCAGCATAATTTTAGGTTTAAAAATAGATAAAAGAGGTATAATAGTGAAAAGTGGTTTTCCTGTCGCCTAAAGCTGACTAAATCCCATTTCCTTAGTCGCCTTTTACAACATCCATGAAAGAAATGGAGATCATCATCATCATCATCAGCCTATATACGTCCCACTGCAGGGCACAGGCCTCCTCTCAGTATGAGAGGGCTTGGGCTATAGTTCCCACGCGGGCCCAGTGCGGATTGGGAACTTCACACACAACGCTGAATTACTTCGTCGCTGTGTGTAGGTTTCCTCACGATGTTTTCCTTCACCGAAAAGCTCGTGATAAATATCAAATTCGATATCGCCATACGTCGCACTCCAGAGGGCATTTTCGTGGCATGTCAAAATGATAGATAAGGTTCACAAATAAATCAAATAATCAGAAGTATATGTACTTAGTATTTCGTACCTAGTATTTATAATGTACAATTCTAAATATTTTTGCTACTAAGATTGTACGTTACTTACGTGTTTATCTTTTAGTATTCATTCCATTTTAAATAAAAATACAATTGAATAGTATATAAAATATTTAATTTATTAAGCAGCTATGTTATACGAATATATTATTAATATTTTTTTCTAAGTTCCTGGCGGTCAACGTTCTTCGTCGGCTTGAAAATATCCATTTTAAATGGGAGAACGTTTTTTCAAAATCGACTGAAGTAATTGGCAGGTATTTTCGTTGTTGAAAATGCTGAGTGTGTTTTTGTTAACGTTATTTGTTGTCTCAACCTTCGTTTTCAATTAGACTATTTATCACTTTTAATGTCTCATACCCGGGATTACAAATACTAAGTACATTATAATACTCATAAGTTAAGATTTTTTTGTTTACCTTACTTTGCCACGAAAATGCCCTCTGGAGTGCGACGTATGGATATCGCACATAATATCCGAAAAATTCAGAGGTGCGAGCCCGGGGTTTGAACCCACGAGCCTCTGCTTGAGAGGCCACAGGTCGAACCGCTGGGCTATCACGGCTTTTTTTTTAATAAAATGGAGATGTTTTATTCTAATCCGATACCACGCAGACTAATACTTCGACCTAAAACGTCAAGTGATAATATAAAATAAATATAGCTTCCCTACCGCGGTTACGGAACCTTAAAAACTTAAAAAAGCCAACAGAGCATTGAAAAACATCAATTATTCAAATATTAACAGTTGCCACACGCGGCAAGCCAGAATGGAAGAGTTTTAGCCAAAATACGGCCCAATTTAGTTGCACACCGAATTGAATTTAGCTTTCAAACGCCGCATTTTACAGTAAAAATGGTGGCCCAGCCTTTTTGTTAAACTCGTTTGGCACAATGTTAACATACGTGCACTCGAACCAATTGATTTCTAACCATAGAACCTATTTGCTGTTAGTAATAGTGGCATTGCAGTGCTCCACAAAAGAGTTCTTAATATGGGGGGAAAACGGTCTTTTGTAACGTATATTTCAAGTCTAAGGCTCAATTCACACCAGAAGAGCGGCGAAGGGCGGCGAAGCGCAGCGACCCGCTCGGTAGAGAAGGCGCGAAGTTTCTCGCGACTACTCGAGAAGTCGCTGGAATGCGCGGGAAGCCGCTGGAATGCGCGGGATGTCTAAGATCTCTGGGCGGGATACTGCCAGCGGCCGCTCGCGACTGCTCGAGCATCCTCGGGCTTTCCCGCGACTATTCGCGCCGTCGCACGGCTTCGTTTATGGAATTCGCTGGAATTCCCGCGGACCCGCGGGCATCCGCGCGCCTTGTTGGAGTTTCTCATGCGATAATAAGTCTTATTGTAATGAAAATAAAGTTAAAATTAATTGACACTGACATGACATTGACATGACACTGAAACTGCGCTCCGCTACGCCGCCCTTCGCCGCTCTTCCGGTGTGAATTGAGCCTAACCGTTAAGTCATTTAAAACTAACAGTAATAAAGGTATAACTCTACAAATTTCCAGAGAGGGGGTTTGTGACGTCACGGCGTTGTAGAAAATGTACCACGTAGTAACGTCACCCGAAACTAAAGAGCATTGAAGGAAATAAAAAATAAGCATTGAACATTTTCTGGAAATATATCTGACGGACTAATAGTACATTTTGATACAAGTGCGGAAAGTTTGTCATTATTTACGAGTACCGAGATATCTTACCACGAGCCGCAGGCGAGTGGTAAGACTCGGTACGAGTAATGAATGACAATTCCGCACTAGTATCGAACGACTTTTTTTAATACAGTTGCGAAAAAAAGACAAGCTTAGTAAATTAATAATAATAAAATAATATTAGCTCTGACCAGGCTGTATGGCGTTGAAGCCTTTGCCTTTTCCTTAAAGGAAAGAATATTAAAAAAAAAGAAAAAACGCCTCTCATTGGCCGGCGATTTGACACGTTTGGCGGTCATTCCATTCCACTCAGATGGTTTGATTAAGAAAGGTTTTTCAACAGTAAATATAAACGTATTATGATGGAAACTTGTGTAATAAAATTATTAAAATGTAGGTACTTATATTTCTTAATTTTTTTATGTTCATAACAATGTTCAAAGAAATTAATTAATTATTAAAATTTAATTAATTATTATGTCAAAAACATTAATTGATGAGTACTTAGTTATAAATTGGAACAAGCATAATTAAAAAAAAGTGGAAATGAAAAAAGCACTAGTGCGCGAATTCGAACTTTCCGCACGATCTGCAGCCACGAAAAGCACCCATTTTTGAGCAACTGTATTAAAAATAGTTTATTGAGTTAACTACCCAATTATCCGATCCATAACTTGACCATATTGATGGAGGTTTACCTGAAACAATAAAAAAACGAAATTAGCGTCAATAAAATCACTTACATTCGAATGGAGAGCACCTACATGAATACAAAAAATACACATACATATACATACATTCACATACATACACTCACGCCTATGTTCGCAAAAGGGATAGGCAGAGCACACGAAACGTGACAGACAAAACCATGATTATGACTATTTCACGCTTCGCAACCGCTTCTAGCTTAATTTTAGGTTTGAAAACAGATGGAAGAGGTATAACAGTGACAGGTTGCTAGCCTGCCGCCTAAATCATGCCTAAACCTATTTCCTCAGTCGACTCTGACGACAACCAAGGAAGATATGGAGAGGTGTTATTCTAGACCTGACACCACCCGGGTCACTTTTTCCACATATACATACATATCCTCACGCCTGTATTCCCAAGAGGGGCAGGCAGAGCACGTGAATTCAAAAATCCAGTGCCACGTTTAGCAAAATCAGGATAACCAGATGGTTAAACGTGATATTGCAGTGACAGGTTGCTAGCCCATCGCCCACAATACACTAACCCTAACCCAGAGTCGACTCTCACGACACCCACGGGAAGAAAGGGGGAGGTGCTATTCTAACCCGGCTTACTTTTTTAATTTTTAATAACGTCATAGTTTCTAAGTGCCAGTTCCATTTTGAAGTCTCTCATACCCACAATTTTCTGCCTGTTCGATAGCAAACATTTTCCAGAAATTCGTTCCGTGTTGAAAATTATTTTCGTGTTTACGGAACAAAATGAAATTGTTACTGGGCTGCCGCAGAAACGGATAACAAGTCCATTTTGCTGTAACAACAATATAGAAAATAGAAACATGTTGAAATACTGAACGCGATTATAATTCCACTTTGCGAATGGGCATGTGTACTGGATTAAAAATATACATACGTACCATCGCGAACAGGGATTGTTGAGCCACTTAGCTATGTTTGTAACTTGGTCGTGTAATACTAATCCAATAGATAACATCTGTCAATCACATCGGTCATTGATTACGTCTAAATTGCGAACAGTGGCAAGTGGCTCAACAATCCCTATTCGTGACTGTACATACAATCACGTCTGTATTCCCAAACGGGGTAGGCAGTCCTCACAAAACGCTACATAGACAAAACAATGACTATTCCACGTTTTGTCGCCACTTCTAGCATATTTTTTTATGTTTTGAGGTGGCAGGTACAATAGTGACAGGTTGCTAGCCTGTCGCCTAAAGGACACCTACACCTCATTCCTTAGTCGCCTCTGACGACATCCACGGAAGAAATGGAGAAGTGTTATTCTATCCCGACACCACACAGGAAATACAATACAAATATTATTTTATCTTTTTTAGAATCTGTACCATCCCCGTTTGAGAGTAATGGGAAACAAGAAAAGGAAATCAATTACGCATTCGATAAACGATCTTCGATGGGCAACAAATTAAAACTCGCGAGTGCCTCCGAGATTAAAGAGACGCTAAACAACGAAAAAGTCTAAAATAACGAAGATTTTTTCTATTACTGTATTACAGTGAGTTTCCTGAGCGTCTAGTGTGTTCAAATCGATGGTGCAGTCGTTAACGAATTCGTTTGCGAGTTATCGCGGAATCGTATGGAGACGTGTCGACCGTGGCAGTTGTGCAAACGTTCCGCTGGCGGCGCTGTCTCGGTTTCCAAACAATTTTGCGATAACTCGCAAACGAATTCGTTAACGACCGTGCTCGATAGCGAGGGAGTACAAACGAATCGTATGGATAATTTTACTACCACAAGTGAACTAGCGATGATGTAAAATTCTCCATGCAAATGGTTACGCCGTCGCTACCGAGTCATCATCATCATCATTTCAGCCATAAGACGTCCACTGCTGAACATAGGCCTCCCCTTTGGACTTCCATGAATACCTGTTGGAAGCGACCTGCATCCAGCGTTTTCCGACGACCTTTATCAAGTCTTCTGTCCATCGTGTAAGTGGACATAATGTACAAACAATCACGCCCGTGTTCCCAAATGGGGTAGGCAGAGTACACGAAACCTGACATGGAAAATTAAAAAATTATGATTTATGACTATATCACGCTTCACAGCCACTTCTAGCATAGATTTAGGTTTGCAAAGATGGAAGAAGTACAATAGTGACAGGTTGCTAGCCTGTCGCCTAATGGTAGGCGTCCACAGGTCCGCATCGCACGCATCGGACGCATCGCATTCAATCATTTATATGGCGAAATGCGATGCGTACGATGCGGACAGGTGGACGCAATTGTATGAGTTTCTATACAAAGAATACTACAATCCGTTGCGTGCGATACGTCCGATGCGTACGATACCGACAAGTGGACGCTTAGCATAAAGCATACCTAAACATCCTTAGTCGTCTTTTACGACATCCACGAAAGAAATGAAGAGGTGTTTTTCTATCCCGACATCACACGGCATGAGTTAACAGTGACAAAATAAAATAAAGCTAACTAAACAATGCTAAAATATTGGCTAGTGTGAAATCTTCCCAATCGTGAACTTCCAATCTTTGTCTTCACCGGGAAGCTGAGAACGCCTAGCTCAGGTTGGCAGGTTGTTTTTTTTAATTAACCTGGCCACCCTCCAGTTAGGGACAAAAATAATTACCCTGCCTCAACGCAACGGACAAGAGACAGCAGGTCCGTGTAAAAATATTTATAAATTCGCAGTTGATACTCGGAGGTCTTTGAAAAACTGTAGGGTGGGTGAGGCGTTTCAGAAATAGCCTGTAGAAAGTGCCTATTTTTTATCCGATTTTAGAGGTTTATTTTTGTTCCTTTTTTTCGACCTTCTGAGAGTATAATATATACATATTATGTAGCACAGTTGACTTAATATACGGTGACAATGTGAAGTTTCTGTACATGCATGCGAGATTGTATTGATTGTATGAAGAGAATATTAAGTGGAACAAAGTGTCTAAATGAAGGAATTTCACGTTACTAATTAATTTATGGCCATTTTGTTCTTTATCAAGTAGTTGCTTGTGGCACAATTTTAGGTCTAAAATGGATAACAGGCTAACAAGTCTTTTGCCTAAAGGACACTGAATCGTCTTTTGTCTCTTTACCTATTAATTCTGCGATCTAAATTGATTTTTTTTGAGTGTTCAATAAAAAAATATTGTATCGTATTGTAAACCTGTTTCCTTAGTCGCCGCTTGCACATCCAAAACATAAATAAAAATGTGATATTCGAAATCCAAAACCTCTCAACAATTTTAAACATAAAACCGTTTGACTCACTTCTAGTTATATAAAGCGGATCTGCTAAGCTAACTTATAACGTCAGTGGATAGACGCACACTGTCGCTGCCGTGTCGATTAGCTCACGTGTCACAAATTGGCTCGCAACTTGTCGAACTAATCTCGTAAAAAAATCGTAAGTAGATCCGTTTTATTTCTTACGAGGATGTTCATGCATCTTTATTTCAAGTCTGCTGTAGCCTTGCCAACTACGCACTCGGTGTGACGAAATTACAGAATAGCATTTGTTTTAATTAGTAGGTAGCGACAGCAAATTGCCTGCTGGACGCAGATCGGTGTCCGCCAAGATTTTACAAGGAAACGTGTTTCGGTTTTAAAACGCCTAAAAGAATTATGGGGGCGAGTTTTAAGAATTTTTAAAACCGAAAGCTGTGTGGGGAATCTTAAACGACGTTAATTTTCGGGGTCGGATCCAATTAGGAGTTTGGGAGTGTTTGCGTTGCATTAAAATGTATTGTTGACCAGTAATTAAGGTTTATTGACACAGGTGGACGCGAAGGTATAATTTTGACAAATAACCGCATGTAGTACTTGAGGGTGAGTTCCGTCTTTGTACAGACATGGAAATTAGATGTTTAGCAGGTTAAGATACTTCTAAAATTGGCCTGATTACTGTTGCATGACATAAATACTCAATATAGAACTTCATGGTGAAGTTTGTCCTATAATGCGAACATTACGAAGGCGGTCAACCTGCTACACATTCAATTTCCCTGACTGTACACGAAGAAATTAATTTGTTTTAATTAACAGTTTTATGTGCAATAAAAAGTCATAAATACAATATAAAACAATACTTTTTATTCTTCATTATTACTTGAATGTAGTAGGTAGGTGCTGCGACTGTACATAAATTAGGCATTTAAATTATGACATGTGTTTTTAAGTTAACATTTATTTTGTACATTAAAATAGCCATGATTTTGTTTATGTCACATTGTGTATGGTCGCTAGGCAGCCCATTTCGGAACAAAGACGTGGTTGTATGTATTTTTATATACCTAACAACACCATCTTCTATTTCCGTTTTAATATGGTATAATGTATACAAAACTACTATCGGGCCGTCACTCACACATGGCGCGTTATGCGATCAATTTTAATACGCATTCGTGTCGCTGGCATGTCTCGTAATACGGCAGCAATCACATTTTGACGGGTTCTATTATTTGGGCCGATCAGTTTTTAGGGGGCCGTAGGCAAATGACAAACCCGCGTATGTCACAGTCACTTTGTACAGTCAACCAATTTGATTCCTAGGCCACTATAGAACTTTGTCGCATTGACTATAGATAATGACAATGTCAGTGCGGGTCAAACAATTATCAACTCTCCAATCACAATAAGAAATAATCGTAAAGAGTTTTAAACGTTTTAGCTCAATGACATGAAATTAAAAAGAAAGTTTACCAGACAGACAGTGGCAATTCCATTTAACCTTTTTTTATACGCAAGTGTGACAGAGAAACAAATAGACGATACTCTTTCAGTAAATTTTTGTCAGAAAAGTATTTTTAGTTTTCATCCCGATATCTATGACATGAAAGTTATTGATGCCTAAACAAACTCCTTTTCTATTGATTATCGGTGACACATCATATTCGAAAAAGTTAAGATGTCATCACGACATGCGTAATGCAACAATCAATGTCATAGAGGACAAACAAATAAATTTATTACGACATGGTTCTACAGTGGCCTAGGAATCAAATTGGTTGACTGTACTTGTGTTTTGTTTTGTGCTTGTTATTTTGTCATGTTTATTTTGTACAATTAAAGAGTTACATACGTTTGTCCGAAACTATTAGAACCGCATTAAGATTTTCACACAGAAATAGAAAAAAATCGAAAAACTTTTAGCTTTCCCCAATTTCAGAAATGATTTTTTTTCTCCATAATATACCCATACGTGTGGGGCCTGCTACAATAATGATGTTCTGATATAATTTTTTTATAATCTGAATTGTTTGCGCGAGAGACTTCCAAAGTTATAAAATGTGTTCCCCCCCTTTGACTCTAAGCTAAGAGAATGGTAAAACTAAAAAAACATTATCCTACTAATATTATAAATGTTCTAATAATATTCTAATAGTTCCCCGTGTGGTGCCGGGTTAGAATAGCACCTCCCCCTTTCTTCCCGTGGGTGTCGTAAGAGTCGACTCTGGGAAAGGGTTAGTGTATTGTGGGCGATGGGCTAGCAACCTGTCACCGCAATATCACGTTTAACCATCTAGTTACCTTGAATCCGCTAAACGTGGCACTGGATTTTTGAATTCCAGTGCTCTGCCTACCCCTTCTGGGAATAAAGGCGTGAGAATATGTATGTATGTATGTATTATAAATGTGAAAGTTTGTGAGTATGTTTGGATGTTTGTTACTCTTTAACGCAAAAACTACTGAATGGAATTTAATGAAACTTACAGTAATGTAGCTTATACATCAGAATAGCACATAGGTTACAATTTATAAAGATTTTGTTTGAATTTTCCAAAATAATGACGATAGGAAAAATAGTAGGATTCCGCAATTTTCAACGTAAAAAGCTATAAATTGGCATGCGGGCTGTGACTAACAAGATCTCTTCTGTGTTACCCCGAATTTAACGCGAGCGTAGCCGCGGGCAAAAGCTAGTGTCACATATTTTTAGCGTGCAACCTTTCATCGAAAATTGGTTTGATCTAGATTTATTACGTGATTTAAGTAACTTTTCTTAATACGTCATGAATCGTCAACCTTCTTTTAAAACCTACTCAATGACACGGAATCCTTCGCACGCGAGTCCGACTCGCACTTGGCCGGTTTTTTGGATTCAGAACGTATCTCGAAACATTTTGAAGACAGGTGTAATTTATCTGACTCAGAAGGAATATCTTTTTGATAAACTAAACGATTTGTTTCATTTCTTTTAGATTTTTTCGTGGTATCCACTAGGTTTCACTTGTCAGATCCTTGCTTATAAATTTTACATCTGGGGATCCAAATTTAAGATTTTTTATGAACTTTAAACTTTTTTTATTTTTATATTTTACAGGGTTTTTCAGACGCTTATAACCGACCACTGGTTAAAATATTAACGGTCAATTTCCGATCACCCTGTATAATGTCCATACATGTTTTTAAAAAGATTCACGGCCATTGCCACATATTTAAGTTCTCGTGACTTGCGCCCAGAGCGTCTTGTGTGTTAAAATTGATGGTGCAGTTATCGCGGAATTGTATGGAGACGTGTCGACCGTGGCAGTTGTGCAAACGTTCCGCTGGCGGCGCAGTCTCGGTTTCCATACAATTTTGCGATAACTCGCAAACGAGTTCGTTAACGACTGCACCATCGATTTGAACACACTAGACGCTCAGAGCCGCTGTCAAAGGTTCGCAGGCAATCGAACACATATGTGCGTCAAAGTCCCGAAAACACGTTTATGCGTTAATGGCAGTAAATACAAAATAAGATAAATAAAAGACAACAAATTACCAACAACTGTTAAGAAAGCCCGTTAAATTTAAATTTAAGCTATAACCGCAAAATTAGAGCAGCCATTTAAATAAGCCGTCTTATAAATCTTAACACTGCGTCTGCGGCTAATGGGGTTTCATATTTAGCAAACACCTTTGTTTACAGTTTTTAGGAGCTTGCGGGCAGTGGACGGGTTGATGAGCGGAGCGATTAGCGGGTGAAAAAGCGACTAAAAGCACGTTGGTTTGGAACTATCGTGTGGTTGTCCGATGAGTGTCATAAAAATGTAAGCAAGCAGTAAAAAACGCTTTATTGTTAAAAAAAGAAGGACATACAGATCGCACATGACATTTAACACCGTATTAACTCAAAAAAGTTGATTTTTTAGTTATGAATGCCACTCGATAGCTTATTTTTTTATCTATCGGTAGGCCAGACAGTCATATTTTTAAGTAATCTACTGACCGAGAGATGGCATCAAAATCTATATTGCCTATTCTCGCCATCCACCGAGACGTCAGTCAACATAGTAACATCTGTAGTTGAGTCACTTGCTGAGCGGCAATCGGGAGTGGCAAGCGCGTGGTGCGTGTGTTAACTCGACATATGACAAGGTTCAAATCATCTTAGTAGCATCAGAGAGTTATCAACACCGTATTATTTTTACTTAATACAGTTTTGCCAGTCAATCTTTTTTGAATTTACTGCATTTTTTATGTATTATGTCAAAATAATACCGTATTGCCTCTGAAAATTTTGAATTGATACTACTTTGCCTGTTAAAATATTCCGACTGATAATGTTTTAACAGTGTTTCAACTGTATGACCTATTGGGGTGATACTATTTAGAGATTGTTAATTGCATCATAGTCTTATCAAAGCGTTAAGATGTAAGAATTCTAACGTCTGTAGATTATAATGACAACCAGGTAGTCAAAGAATCTGCTGGTACGAACAAAGCCACACTAGAAAAATAACATTTACACCCGATGATTAGAACATGATGTTGTATTGAATAAAATGAAAAAAAGAATACTCTTTAAGTTTATTTCGGTTACTATGACGCACAGTAAATTAATCTCATAAATCGTTGTCGATAACTATTATTACAGCACAGTTTGATTATTGTGATAATAACAGTTTCTCGTATTAATAACGTATAAAATACTGGTTGAATATGAAACACAAATAAATAAACCCACCTATTACCACAATTTTACACAGTTAATAGCTTTATTACCGATTTAATCTTAAAGTAAACTTTAAAAAATGATCATAATTGTACAGTATAATAAGTAATATCTGGTGCAAAACAGCACCAAAAGGGCTGCACTCAGTGCGACCGAGAGGGCTTTGTACTTAGTTATTTAAAAAGTGCCTGCAGGGAGATTTTTTCAGGCTGGCTAAATACGCCAACTAAATAACGTTTCAGTTTAAACTTATTACTATAATTATACGAATAAGAAGTAAACAGTTTATGATGAAAGTTATCTCTGAAATAGATTTGGTACACCCTGTTTGTTAATGTATGATTGTATTTTATATTTATACGTGTTTTAATATCAATAATTAAACGTTAGAAAAGCTTTGTATACATTTTAGAAGTAACTCCTTTCGTATACGCTCGTATTTAGTTCTTTTTTCAATGCACGATATAGATTATTTGTACCAAATTCATGGTAATAAAAAAATTAATCACAGACTTTTTCACTGTAAAGTGCTTCATTTAAAATTTTAAAGGTATGTTTCATTTTTGTTAACAAAATTAAACCTCAGTTTAATAGAAATATGATTTCTAGTTTGTTAAAAAGGAAATTATGTTTTTTCTTTCATTAGTTAATACAGGATAGGAACAAAATTTTATTTGTAAAAAAAAATGGAAGACTGTATTATTTTGAATTAATACATCAGTATATTGGTGTTCAAGGGAAAAATAAACAGGCGATACCGACATAAGTCTAAAATAATTTTAATTATGGTTGGCAATATAGTCTTAACTCAAAGTGCCGTTGGTAAAATGCTTGTAAAATGAAAACAAAAGTCTTATTCGAGGAGTATTCGAATTCAAAATAATGCTAAATAGTGTACTTATAAATCACGGCAGAAAAAAATACAAATATCGTTTGTCCTAAGCTGTTATGATTTTTCAAACTTTCAAAACGCAATATCTCAAAACTGCATTTTTTGAGTTAATACGGTGTTAAATGTCATGTGCGAGATGTCGATCACAAATAACAAGTATGCGAAGTACTTACAAAGATGAACGTATCAAAAATGTACTACATAGGTATTTGGAGAAAAAAAAAAGAGATGGAAGTAGTTTGATTTTTCACATACATTTTTTTTTTTACATACATAGTCTCACGCCTGTATTCCCAAGAGGGGTAGACAGAGCACATGCATCCGAAAATCCAGTGCAATTTCAGGGTTACCAGATGATTCAACGTGATATTTTTCAGTAAACTTAAAATGAAATCATTATATCATTTTTAGTTGTTGAGATAATGAAGTTTGAAACAAAAAGTTTACGATATTGTAAGGTTTTAAAGTAGTTAAGTGTCACGTGACATATCAAATTGATACAGTGGCGCTAAGGTTGCTACAGTTTTATTCATCATTCTTTTTATTCATCGTTTTATCGCTTTATCGCTTCATGTACTCGGCCGCATTTGGGATTATACCTAGTCGTGACGGTTATGTTTGTTTAAATGACACATACAGCTGCTGCAACTAATCTAATACCTACTCCGTCCAAAATCAACCTCGCTACCGCTTATCACCCAACCACCTCCCGAATTGCAGTGAAAGCAAACACTTTAACCATTCACCAGCAATTGGTTTTGAATCGCACGGATACACTGCTCGCTCGCCTCAGCGATTCCTAATGCTGCCCCAAGCCCGCAAGCAATGGAATATTAATGCTGATTTACGCTCAAACTGGCTGCTGCATTTGAAAGCTGATGCTGAATTTTGGAATGAGTTTGCTCCTGTATAATGCTGCGCTCCTGGTACATGCAGAGATAAGCTTCAATGCTCGTGGTTGATTTTCTGCATTTATAAATAAAATATACATATATAAACATCACGTTTATATTCCCAAATAAGTAGAGAGAGCACACAAAACGTGACATAGACAAAACCACGATTAATTCACGTTTAGTAGCCATTTTCACTATAAATCTCTGTGTGGTGTCAGGATAGAATAACAACTCTCCATTTATTCCGTGGATGTCGTAAGAGGCGACTAAGCAAATAAATAGGTTTATGTATGTTTTAGGCGACAGGCTAAACAACCTGTCACATATTACCTCTTCCATCTGTTTTCCATTCTATAATTATGCTATGCTAGAAGTGGCGGCGAAGTGTGAAATTGTCATAAAGTCCTACCCTGGAAACATATGTATGTATTGTATATTCAACAAAGACCCTGGAAAAAATTGCCGCGTATATTTCACGTAATGAATTATTTTATCCAATCCGAAACGCAACACGGCCAACGGCGGCCAATCAGCGTTCGTAAATTATTGAATCACCGAAACCTCCCGATGACACCCGGAAATAAACGATCTGGCTTAAATTGAATCCGATTGATTTTGTTAAAATTACAGGAGAGGCTGTAATAATGAAGGCGCAGGGTTCAATTTGAGTGTCTATTGAGTGTGGGCCTATGACGTTTTAGTAATATTCGAAATGACTATAAGGCAATGTAATTCGTGATCTAGATTTTATATTGAAAGTATTGATCTAATTAAATTATATTCATAAATTTAACGCATACAACGTTACATAGACGAAACCATGCATAATATTCGCAGTTACATACATACATACAATCAGGCCTGTGTTCCCTAATAGGGTAGGCAGAGCATATGAAACGTGACATAGATAAAACCATGATTATGAATTATGACAATATCACGCTTCGCAGCCACTTCGCAGTTATTTTTAGCATATTTTTTTGTTTAAAATAGATGTAAGAGGTATATTAGGTTGTTAGCCCGTCGTCTAAGCTATACATACAATCACGCCTATGACCCCAAACGGGGTAGGCAGAGCACACAAAACGCTACATATCCAAAACCATAACAAATTTCACGGGAAGCAGCCGTTTTTCCAAAATTTGAAGTTTCAAAACAAATGAAAGAGGTAGAATAGTGACAGGTTGCTATCCTGTCCACAGTTGCCTCTTACGACATCCACATCAAAAATGGAGGAGTGTTGTTTCACAAACACACCACACAATACATTGAACATGATAACATTGATAACTTATTAAAACATTTCGATATCTATTTATTAGATACGGAAGATAAACTAAATAAGATCCTAGATAATTTTAAACAAAAAAAAACCGACTTCAAATCTATACTAATATAATAAAGCTGAAGAGTTTGTTTGTTTGTTTGAACGCGCTAATCTCAGAAACTACTGGTGCGAATTGAAAAATATTTTTTGTGTTGGATAGACCATTTATCAAGGAAGGCTTTAAGCTATATAACATCACGCTGCGACCAATAGGACCGAAGAAACAGTGGAAAATGTAGGAAAAACGGGGGAAATTTGTCACTATTCCACGCGGACGGAGTCGCGGGCACAACTAGTTAGCAATATTTTGAAAGTATTCTGTTTACTGAATGTAAAATCTTGACTTCATCAACAAATTACCGAAAACGCCGTACATCTCCATATAAAATTTGAAGAGTTCCCTCGATTTCTCCAAGATTCCACCATCAGATCCTGGTGTCGTGCAAATGGGACCAATTTCGAGTTATACCCTTTCGATTAAAAAAAAAATTTTGAAAATCGGTCCACGGGTTTTCGAGTTATCGAGTAACATACACACAAAAAAAAAAAAAAAAAAAAAAAAAAAAAAAAAAAAAAAATTAGGTCGAATTGAGAACCTCCTCCTTTTTGAAGTCGGTTAAAAAGAAACTTATAAGTTATTTTTTATATCATCGATAATATCACATTCCATTTTCATTCTATTTTTCATCTTTCATGTGACGCAATACAAAATTCATGAGGTTTTTTGGGAAAATATCGTTGGACGAAAACGAAACACAGCTTTACGGCTTACTCTAATACTTATTGCGTGTAGAGTTTAATGTTGGATATTTTCGTTTTTAATAACATTTTGGTTTCCTGGTATCGGGTATTGGGTAAAAGAAACCTCTGTCATACATTGACTCACGTTTTGTAAGGTTGCATTGAACCCATTGACGTACAATAAACAACTAGACTCCCAATCGTTTAACAAAATTCCTCAAAAAACCGGCGGCGTTGTCTGTGTGTGAACATCAACACATACAAACAACATGAACAGCATTCATGCAAATTAACACCTTATTTTTTAGCAGTAATGTTTAATGACAATTGTACGTACATGACCGTTAGAAGTGGTGACATAATGTCATGCGCGTCGAAAGACAACTGAACCAAAACTCTGCACAGTTGACGCGTGTGCAGACTTTTGCTTCCGACATTTTTTGAGATTGGGAGTCTAGTTGTTTATTATACGTCAATGATTGAACTTAAATTAAAATTTTAAAATTTACCCTTGGTATAAGTCAGTTTTTATGAACGTGTGATTTAACACAATTGTTATAAAATTATCTTACTTTGTTCTTCGCGAATTGGACGTAACCGAGTCCAAAATGTAGCAAAACGATCAATTCCGTCCGGTAAATAATTTGTTCCAATTAATTATTTCAGATAATTTACGTCGTCGATTTGAATAGCTGCTCTATTGGCGGGCCAATTTCAATTAGCCACGATTTAATTAAATCTATCTGTATGTTTAGGATACTGTTCAGTGAAAGTTCATTTCGAACTAGCTTTCGCACCCGGCTTCGGTGGCCGTTGGAATTTACATACACTGTCTAACAGAGCTTGTGATAATTCACAGTGGTACATAAATAATCCTGGAATCGCCAAAAACTGTCATTAATTGACATAAAAGTTCAAGACTAAGTGTTCGACGCTGTACTGGTATATGGCATGGGCACTCTATTTTTAAGTGACAATGCTTAAATTTAAGTGAAGGGCAATCCTCTGTTTCTCTGTGATAATTCCTGTGGTGTCGAATTTAGAATAACACTTCTCCATTTCTTCCATGAACGTCGTAAAAGGCGACTAAGGAAATAGATTAAGGTATGTTTTAGGTGACAGGCTAGCAACCTGTCGCTATTACACCTCTTCCATCTATTCTGAAACCTAAAATTATGCTAGAAGTGGCTGCGAAGCGTGAAATGGTCATTCTTTTGTCTATTTCACGTTTCGTGTGCTCAGCCTAACCCCATATCGGAACACAGGCGTAATAGGGTCTTTGACAACAGTAAAAATAAACTATAATTTGTGGCCATCCTAACAGATTATAGGAAAATTAAACATATTTCACTTTCTTTTCTTCAAAATATTATGCATTTTTAGAGTATTTTTGTTCTATTAATTTCTAATATTCGTTAATAATGTATCTGTGACTGAAACGCTTGCGATTGATTGATGACGTCACATACCATGAAAGGTATCTGTGGTCAAAGTGGACATTGATAATTTGACATGACAATTTTGACAGCTTCTTTGTGGGGTGCCTTTGTTTACTTGCATTTGACGTCAAACACCGTTTTTGGCGTGAGTTTGAGAATTTGAACTTTAATATTTATTTTCTTTATACAGACAAGAATCCGGAAATACTAATACATCGTGTTTATTACATAACGAAGAATTTATTAAAAATATATTTCAAAAATGTTCAAAAACCCTATTATAATATATTATTATGTATGTATGTATCAATTATTGAAGAAGCAATTACCAGAATGCTGCCGATGACCAAGCTATAATCTGTTAATCCTTTAAATAACTATCACAGCCGCCATGGATCGCGTATAGTTTTATTGAACACGCGCTGTGATTGGCTGCGTGTTCGGGAGATAAGCGGGTCAACCTTGTACATACACACACATACATACATACATATAGGTCCTTGCAATGATGGGATAGGCTGAGATAGAATTTTTCTTTTATTTTTTGTTTATTGTGATGACTATGATTGTTGTGTGTGCATTTTGCAATTTTACAACCTAAATTCATTAAAAATAAAGATATAAGTAGATTTTAAACGAATATTGCAAATGAATCATAATTATAGAAAAAAGTTCATGTGTCGTGTCTTCATTTTTTCCGTGAATGTCATAAGAGGTGGCTAAGGAAATAGGTTGAAGTGTATTTTATAGGTGAGAAGCCAGCCCCCTGTCACTATTACAATAAAATTACCTGCTAACTAAAAGTGGCCATGACAAGTGAAATAGTCATGGTTTTGTCCATGTAGCGTTTCGTGTGCTCTGCCTACCCTATTTGGGAATACAGGCGTGATGTATGCATTCCTACATAGGGACAAACGAATGACATTACAATTTAACGATTCCATACCAAAATAAAAACAGTCGCTATTTTTTTTTTCACAAAAATACGGTTCATGTAAGTATATTTTAATTAATAAAAAAAAACTTTCTTCTACATCCAATTTTTACCTTAAAACATAAAAACTACATACATATTTACGTAAGAACCCCTATTCCATATAAAGGGTATATTAATACCCCATAGATAACCGAACGCAAACTCAAACAAGTTTAAGGGTGAATACACACCGAAACTTTTTCATTACACATTCATTCGATTTAATCCGGAACTGGGTCAATTAAGTGGGAACATGCCCTAACAGAATTCGTCGCGAGTTTCAGTCCTTGTTTAAGATAAACGCTCGGGGCCGGTGGTTTAACTAACAGTTTATGAAACGGTAATCGGTTAAATGTGACCATCCATGGCCAAAGGGTCCTTATGGCAGGTATTGAGTTAAGCACAGTTCCTAAATCTATGTTAAATAAGCTATTTAACACAGAAACAATCAGGACCCTAAGTCTCATACTTTTTTTTTAAAAAATCATCAAACTTATACTTGCTAAAATTGCACTTTCGAGAAATCGTCAAAAGAAGTTTGAAATTGATTTTAAGTATGTTCCCATTGGAAGTTACATAGATTATGATTGATTTTGTATCTCAAGGGGTTTTTCTTTTGAATTCAGTCATGGTTTTATTTATGCGACTTCCAGATCCTGACAAAACAGCCTTTGATAACAGCAACACGCGTATAAGAATTAAATTAATAAAATCATTTTTTTCAGCTTTTTCTATGATATTTTGTAATCTGAACTATTGTATATAGTAGGACATACATAAACTTACATTTTAGGATAGAAATAAAATATTATAGTTAACGAAATATCTTTATTTTGATTAAAACGTGGTAATTACTTTACTTTTTATTGTCCCCTATAACAATAGCAAATTTAGTACAGTGAGTTCTGAAATATATTTATTCAGCCCACTAGAGTATCATAAAGTTCTCATTATTATTCTACAAGTCTTATTTTTTTATTTATATACAGTCAAAGTTACGTAAAAATCACAATTTGTCTCTCATACATTTGGGAAAAGGGTCCTTATGAGCAATCAAAGACAAAACATATTAATAATTACAAAATGGCACATTAATAACATTATTTTTTTCCTAATCTTGTATTAACACACAATAATGAAGAAAAAAGGTTATTATACTTTTACTCGAAATCTTTATCTGTAAAGAGTTATTCTCATTTAACGTCAACGAATAATTAACATAGTCGGTTACTACTAAGGAACCATTCATAGTAAGTAAGTATCACGTAATAAAGATAATTTGAATTTGATTTCTGATAGAGGTAAGGGGAAGGGAGGGGGGACACATTCTAATTATAATAATTTGCTAGATTGTGATTTATGATTATTTTATACCTACTACTAAATTATTTATTTTCTACTGATTTCCTTTTTTTTTTAAAGTAAACACCATTTCGTATTTGGTTCCTGTGGCCGAGTTCACCACAGTAGCTACATGTAAGTTTTAGTTCAACGTGCAAAATATCGTTTGTAAGAGAAAGATAGGCTGAGCGGCGGCATAACGCGAGAGAACGTTCGCCGTCCACGTCCATGCCGCCGAGATATATTTTGAAGTCAGACGAGAAATGTAGGCTAGGTAAAATCTAAAAAAAACTGGCAAGACCTTGTCGGGCACGCACATGATAGGGTTCCGTAGCTAGCCAAATTTCATTTTGCGACTCGTTCTCGGACGACTGTAACTACATAAGTTGGTCGAGTTGTATAAAAGTAACTATTCATGATACCGAGTCCGCTATAATTTTATTTGAAAGTACTTACTTTGAGGTATATACCGTTTTTTTTTTAAAAATTATTTTAATAATATTTCAAAAGTTACGGTGGGGGGACACCGTAAATTTTAACTTTGTTTTAGATTATTACATCTATCTACGTTTTTAAGCATTTTTTGTTGCGTTTTAAAAGACCTTTTTAACGATACTCCACACTTTGTGGTTAGTCTAATTTAATTTTTTAAATTCACTTTTATGGGAGGGGGGCTGAAAATAAAATATTTTTTCATAATTTTAAAAACCAACATTTGGAACTTTTATCATCTATCTCTCCACCAAATTTTGTGATAATCGGTGCAGTAGCGGCGGAGTGGGAGCCCGGACGGACGGACGGACGGACATGACTTAACTATAAGGGTTCCTTGTGGACTACGGAACCCTAATGATCATAGATACTTTGCAAAGAAAATTTATTTGCAAAGTATATAACTATTTAATAGTTGTAAACAAGTTTATTTATTGACCTTTGTCATTCTTGTATCCAATTTCCCATAAGGACCCTTTTCTACTAAACTTAAAACTCAGTTTTTATTAAGAAATAATGAACGTACTCAACTGAAACCAAGGTACAAATATACTTCTATCATTATATTTTACTATTTTGCATAAAACAAAAAAATGATTATTTTGAAGGACTTTACAAAACAGCCAATATCTCCGTAACTAGAAACTGCCATAAGGACCCTTTTCTCATGGACGGTCACAAATGTCTATGAAATTAATTGAAGCCTTAAAGATAGTCATACATTTTGTTTTTTAGATGTAATTATTACATCTAGAAAACAAAATGTATGACTACCTTTAAGGCTTCAATTAATTTATTAATTTGGATTGAATAACACTTCTCCATTTCTTCTATGGATGTCGTAAGAGTCGACTAAAGATGTAGGTATGCTAGAAACCTGTCACTATTATACCTCTTCCATCTGTTTTCAAACCTACAATTATGATAGAAGTGGCTGCGAAGCGTAAAATAGTCACATTCATGGTTTTGTCTATGTCACGTTTCGTGTGCACTGCCTACCCCATTTGGAAACATAAGCGTGATAGATGTGTCAATTTCCGGGCACCCAGTAGGTATATAATATCCCAATAAATAATCGCCAGGGGTGTCTACTGTCTATAATAGCATCAATCACGCTTATGTTTCCAAATGGGGTAGGCAGTGCACACGAAACGTGACATAGACAAAACCATGAATGTGACTATTTTACGCTTCGCAGCCACTTCTATCATAATTGTAGGTTTGAAAACAGATGGAAGAGGTATAATAGTGACAGGTTTCTAGCATACCTACATCTTTAGTCGACTCTTACGACATCCATAGAAGAAATGGAGAAGTGTTATTCAATCCCGACACCACACAGGATGGTTATTTAAATTGAAATGGATATTTAACTGCCGTTTAAGCCGCTCCACCGGGCCCGTCAAACTATTTGCAACTCCGTTGTTCCAAATATTCGGGTTTGCTCGTTATTGGCCGACTGTTAGCAACAGTTTTAACTTTAACCCAAGTTTAACTTTAACCGGAAAACTCGAACTCAAGTTTGCTAACGCGATTTTCGACTTGAGCGTTTTAAGAGAATAAGTCTTATGAAGTTACTTCTGCTGTTATTTTAGTTATGTTTCGTAGTTACTGTAAAATACAGTGGAAGTTGTGAGGGCAGATGGCAGATTACGTCTCCATTTCTTTCGTGGATGTCGTAAGAGGCGACTAAGGATATAGGTTCATGTATGTTTTAGGCTTTAGGCGACAGGTTAGTAACCTGTCACTATATACCTGCCAAGTGCCAACACAAAACTTAAAAAATGTGGAAGAAGTGGTCACGAAACGTGAATTAGTTAGGGGCAGCGCAGACGACAGACTTTTGTGCGATCGAGTGTGGCGCAATAAAAACTCTGAATGGAAACTGTCTGCGCGCCATTCAGAGTTTTTATAGCGCCGCAGACTCGATCGCACAAAAGTCTGTCGTCTGCGCTGCCCCTTATGGTCTTGTTTATGTAGCATTTCTGTCCACCCCTTTTGAGAATATTATACAGGTGTGATAATGTATCCTAATGCTTAATTTACGTAACATTGTAGTTTTAGGCATTTATTTCTCTGCAGCTATTATAATCATGCCTTATTTTTGCAAATTAAAGGATCTGTATCAGGATTGTGGAAGAATTAATTGTATCAGGATCGTAGCAAGTGAAACAAGGTGGTCTCTGCCTACTCCGATTAGAAATACGCGTGTTATTTTGCGGATCTCAAAGGCTCCACTTACAATTAGGGAAACTCCAATCCAGATCATGTGCCCTCTCATCTTCAGTTTTTGTTTCAGATATCGAGTCCCTCCAGCACGTCTAGTGTGTTCAAAACAACATGCATTCGTTAACGAATTCATTTGCGAGTTATCGCGGAATCGTATGCAGACGTGTCGACCGCGGCAGTTGTGCAAACGTTCCGCTGGCGACGCTGTCTCAGTTTCCATATAATTTTGAAATTACTCGAAAACGAATTCGTTAACGACTCCATGATCGATTTGAACGCACAGACGTACAGATCATGTGCTCTCTCGCCTTCAGTTTACGTTTCAGATATCGAGTGCCAGTGCCTTAGTGCTCTACCAATTATCACTCGAACGTCAACGACGACTCAATGGCTAACTCAGTCGCTCGGATAAGCCACAGAATTACAATGGCATGCAGTACCGTGGCTTGAATGCTTTGGTTGTAAGCTGTGTACCTACCGGGTTTTAGTGTAGTCATTACATAGAGAATGTAATAGAATCTGCATGAGAGAATTTTCTCGGAAATATACGAGAAAATATACCAGCAAGTTTTTCATACATACCAGAATATCGCAACTCAATGTTTAAAATGAAATGAAATGAAATGAAATGAACATTTTATTTCAGGCACTGGTCCCATATAGTGTTAGTTTACATCACACATTACATAATCCATCTTACTATAATTGTTACCTTACATTATAATCAAAAGTGAATACGTGAACACGTGAATATAGTAATGTCAAAAAGAAACTAAAATATATAATAATAACAATCATTAATCAATAATCAATAATAATAATGTAATAAAGTAAAATAATAATTAAATTCAAAAACAAAAGATCGATAACAGCAATTAGAATTGGACAACTATAAAATTTAAAAAAAGCACAAAGAAAAATTACCACTACATTGGCATAGCTGATAATAAACGTCATTTGATTCTAACAGAGAGTTACGTCCGTAGAATGAGGTAAAAATTGTAACATTTCGAGATAAGGAAAAAATTGGTTCAGTTTTTTTAGACACAACACTTTTATAAATTCCAGTGCTAGGTACTTGTATATCTAAATTAAGTTATTAAATTATTCTCAAACGAGGTTAGCAGAGCACATGAAACGTTAGATAGTCAAAACCGTAGCTATCTTTCGCTTCATAGCCACTTCTAACAGTGACGAGTTGTTAGCCTGTCGCCTAAAGAATTATCTTAACATTACCTTAGTCACCTCCCACGATGTTCGTAGAAAAAATAGAGGGGTATTATTTTAAGCCCCACGAGGGGCATCCCCGGAATAATAATCATTGACACAAGTAAGCGTCTCATCTCGATCAACACAATATGAAACATGAAACAAATGTTTTAGTTTGGTCACGTAGAAAGGAAGGATAAAAGTAGATTTACTAATAGATTTCTATGAGGAGTTTGAATGAGTGAGTTGGGGGATGGTTTCGTGACTAAATTGAAGACATTTTGGAAATAAAAAAGAATGATAGACATTTACTAACACAACTTGACACGGATTTGAAAACAAATCAGATCAAAAACCCGAAACGCGCATGTGTAATGAAGCGAAAGAGTTATGTTTTCAAATTAGCTAGTAGTCATAATATAATCTTTGCCGTTTTTAACCAACTTCAAAAAAGGAGGTATTCAATTCGGCTGTTTTTTTTTTTTTTTGTTTTT
>BHDV01043007.1:40705-69067 GCA_005406045.1 Adoxophyes honmai | reverse complement strand
TTAGCAAATATCTACATAAACAGAAGTTTCCTTTCGGGATATAGCTAATTTGAAGTCGGTTTTTTTTTGTTTAAAATTATTTTATATCATTATTCTTAACAGCTGTAAAAAAAAATATTCTCTTAATTCTTTTATGTTATCTACCTATGATAATTTAGGTTTAAGTATGTTATATTTCTCGTAGAAATAGTATTTTATTTCTTATTTGGACTATGAGAAACAACTATTTTGGTATTTATTACATTATGACAATTACAATAGTCTCTACTTAACCTAAAGTCGTGACAACACCTGTGTCAATACAATTTTATTAACTCTTCTAGTCGGAACTTCAGACTTAGATACTGTTTAAGCGAATACATCTACTGTGGCTAAGCCGTTTGACGGAAGCTTTGAAACGACACACCCTATTCGAGTAGGTACCTATTCCCGTCCAAATCAACTGGATAGTGTTGGCACTAGACTACAAACGTTTGGCTAAATCGGCTGTGACTATATTCTAAGGAAATTGTCTCGATATATATGCAAATTTTGTTGTTCCGGCGCAGTGGGATGGGTTCTGAGTGCTTATGTTCTTTTACCACCAGTAAAGTCTGGTTTATTTTCTGTGGTGAAATGTTAACTGAGTGACTTTCAAAAAAATTGTACATAAATTAAGGGTTAATAAAAACAAAATCACGATCGCGTCTTTTGTGTAACGAAAATTACCTATACAAAATGTATGGGTAATTGCCGTTACACAAAAGAATCAATTAACTTTTGTTTTTATTAAAGCCCTTAACTATGTACACTTTTTTTGAAACTCACTCAACTGTGACTTAATTCGTTCTTTTGTGTTTTATTATAAAGGTTGCCTTAAAGAGATTGCTTTGTACTGCTAAGGTCGCTTATTGTCTCTGTGTACATACATACATCACATCTGTATTCTCAATTAGGGTAGGTAGAGCATACAAAACGCTACGTAGGTAAATCCATAACTTTCGCGTTTTGCAGTCACTTCTATCCTCGTTCTGTCCAATGTGCTTAATAAAGGACACTTTATGTTTAGTGGTTTCCGAAGTTTTTTGTTTATACTTCAGGATTCTGCCCAATGTTCTCAAAAAATCACATATTCAAATTTGCCGCCTACTGACCAAAAGTTTCACATATGGCGATTCGATTTGCTCATTTCTGATTGGTTGAAATATTGGCCAATTAGCATTCAAGGCCTTTTGTTTAACTGGTTTGCATTCGCCGATCAGCGTCACGCCACATGTTGAAGATGGCGAAACTTGAACATACAATTTTCAGTAAAAAATGTCTTGGTCAGAACCCTTCAGATTGAAATTGTGCTTAATTGAGAACATTGGGCAGAAACCTGATGTTCATTTAAATAAGCTTGGGCAGAACGAGGCTATCATAATTTTTAGGTGTTAAGTTAGAGGTATTAATAATGACAGGTACCTTAACCTATTTTCCTTAGTCGCCTCTTAAATCCACGGAAGAAACGGAGAGGAATTTAAACAGTACTCCACACGGGTACCATATAACATTTTCCAAATCTTTTAACAAGCATAATCCATTTAAATTGTTTTAACAATACTCTTTTCACAAATTAATACTGATGGAAATAATGAGCTGTTTCAGACTAAAAGGCTCACATGAAAGTCCCAAATGAAGTTGGTTATTTTTCCGTTTGATCCCTTCCGAAGGAATTTAATTTGGCATAAGGTCTTAATTATTCCAGCCGACTTAGCGCGAGGGTACTAAGTGAGTGATGCCCTTGTAATAATGTTTTGGATACTCGTGGGCAAGTTAACATAGAACCGTACAACATACAATCAAGCCTGTGTTCCCAGATAGGGAAGGCAGAGCACACCAAACGTGACATAGACAAAACCTATGTCAAGCTTCGCAGCTACATCTAACGTAGTTTTAGATTTGCAAAGATGGAAGAGGTAGAATAGTGACAAGTTGCTAGCCTGTCGGCTGGAACCGTGCGTGCGTGTATTTTGATAAAAATTGCACGCAAAAAAACCGATGTTTTAACGACTGAAACGTTATTCTTTGGGAATTTACATACATACATGAATCACGCTTGTGTTCCCAAACGGGGTAGGCAGAGCACACGAAACGCTATATAATCGAAGTCACGACTGTTTCATGCTTTGTAGCCACTTTAAGGATAATTTTAGATTGAAACATTGGTGAAAGAGGTATAAACTATCAAACTAATAAATAATGTGAAGCAACCTAATCACTATTAATATCTTTTAAAATCTAATTTTGAACCTTAAACCATGCTAAATATAGCTACGATGCGCGAAATACTTATCCATGGTTTTGTCTATGTATCGTTTCATATACTCCACCTACCCAGTTTGGGAATGAAAGCTTTATGTGAGTGTATTGTTTCGCAATCTCAAAAACTCATGAACTGATTATGCTGAAACTGGGCTCAAAACTACCGGACGAAAACGTATGTACTTTCACAAAAAAAAATCGCATCAGAATCTATAAACAGAAAAACTTGACCTCAAATTTATGAAAATTCTCTTTCTACCTATGGGTTAAGGAACTAAAAATATTTTTTCCTGATACCCAAAAAGCAACAAAATTCGAACAAGGTTCCAACGCCACATTTTCCAAATTAATTTACTCCGATCTCGCGTTTTTGCCTGTAATGGCGTCGAACGCTGTAGACAACGGGTTCCGCCGTAAAAGACTCGTCTTTATCTGTTGGGGGTCCAAACCCTAGGGAATTAGGGGTCCGTAGACAGCGCGAATAAAAAATAAAAAATGTGGCTTCAATGTTTCCCAGGGGTTAGAGTTACTTTCTTTTCTTCCGTGGGTGTCTAACTGAATAAGTTACATATACGTCACGCCTATATTCTTAAATGGGGTAGGCAGAGCGTAAGAAACGTAACATTGCCAAATCATGACAATTTCAAGTTTAAGGGTCTCACCAAACCAGTCGACGCCTTTTCGGCAAAATGCGGGTAGAAAAAGCTTTATGTCAAGGCAATAAGGGCGAACAAGACGTGAATTGGCTCGGTCATTCTCGGTCGAACGAGCCGAGCCGTTTGACATCTTGTTCGCCCTTATTGCGTTGACATAACGCTTTTTCTACCCGCATTTTGCCGAAGAGGCGTCGACTAATGTGGGGAGACCCTAACAGTCACTTCTATCATGTTTTGATGTTTTAAGTTAATTTGTTCACCTCTCTATTTTTTCTTTCGGTGTCATAGGAGGCTAGTATGGAAATAGGTTAATGTATTAGGCTACAGGCTAGCAACATGCCACTATTATAAAAATATTATACTAGAAGTGGCCTCGGAACGTAAAATAGTCATAGTTTTGTCGACGTAGCGTTTCGTATGTCCTACTACCCCATTTGGGTATATAGGCGTAATATATATTTGCATGTTCGTTGGGCTAGCAACCTGTCACTGCAATATCACATTTAACCATCTGATTACCCTGAAAATGCTAAACGTGGCACTGGATTTTTGAATTCATGTGCTCTGCCTACCCCTCTTGGGAATACAGGCGTGAGGATATGTATGTATGTATGTATGTTCGTTAAATAACACTGTAATATACGGATCCAATCGTTTTTAAAGAAACTCTACCTCGCCACAGACTACTTACGAAATTTTACAATGTCTCCGTATTAGCAAATGTAACCCAAGATGGCCCCTGTGGTGTTGCCTGTCGCAATTCCCCCTATTTTGTGGGAAATTCAAGCGAAAGGTGGAATTTTTCATCATCGTTACCTTGTTTTATGCATCGTAGTGTTAAAATGGGGTTGATGGGTGTTTTGTAATGTCTTTATGTGTCTTTTATTTCTCTTGTGATAGTGGAATAAAATGGATACTCACGTGTTTATGGTGAGATTAGCTCGAGATGTTTTGGGGAGCCACTGAACTGTGACGTGTTGGTTATTGGCACAAATTGGCCCGAAACATGTCGAGTTAATTTCTATATGAGTGTTTCCTCACGGTAATATTTATTGTCATGTGTTTATTAAGGATTTTTTTCTGGCCATAAATACATTTACATAATTTAAAGGACTGTAATAATGAAGGTAGTCGTGCGCAGGTATCAGTTTCGTCGAGCACGAGCAGTCGCGCGAATAGAGCGGTGGCGCGTAGCGCGCGTTTGACAGCAGCAGCCGCTGCGGCTTCTAGATGAAGGGCTACGAATTAGCCCGAAACATGTCGAGCTAAACTCGATTTAAAACGTGAGTTATCCGTATTTTAGAGCGAGTCTCATGGTAGTTTACCGTTCAATGAACGGCTCAGTGTAATTATCGCTTTATATGTACATATATACTTTCTAGAATTCCCCTAGGTCTTATCTCTCGCCATTGGAGCGGGAAATAATAAAAATATTTCCCGCCGAATAATGAGAATAGGAACAAAAGGGCTTTATCATTACATTCATAAATTCATGTATTTATCAAAGAAATTTCAATAATAAAGGATTATTTATTGGTCAGAGGTTGGAACCTTTTGCGCCTAAAACGGCGTCAAGGCATAAGCGACAGCGATTTGTTGTGGACTAGATTGAATCTAGTGTGCTTTTGTCTCTCTTTCCTATCGCATTAAGAATGGGCATAGACAGCGAATTGTATAGTTACATACATACATCAGACTTGTATTCCCAAATGGGATAGGCAGAGCACACAAAACGCTACGCAAAACCTAAAAAAAAATAATGAAAAAGAATTTGGCAACGGAACGAAAAATTGATATGGTTTTGTCTTTGTATCGTTTTGTGAGCTCAGCCTATCCCATTTGGGAGGTCTAATTTACCTATGAATGTCAAATATTGCAAGTAAATTCACCAAATCACGTTATAATTGGTTTTGTACGTACAGTCATATATACATACATACATACCGTCACGCCTCTTTCCCACAGGGGTAGGCAGAGACCACTTCGTTCCACTTGCTACGATCCTGACATACCTCTTTTGCTTCATCCATATTCATTAGTTTCTTCATACATGCTTGGTTTTGTAAATGAAAAAAATCTAGTATAATTATTTAGTCATGCGCATATATTTTTTATAATAAATATTATTTTTGTTACATTTATTCCTACATGATATTTCAGTAGTGTTCTTACATAGATGTACGGTAGCCTATAAAGTAAAATGTTATAAATGGAAGTAGAATCCACAGTAGCTTATAACTTGAGCCACACCCGCTATATTCTCTATTCAATATTATGCACATATTTACTTTAGGTTTTCTGTTGCGTTTATTATCTGACATGTAACTATATAACTGTATACATCTAGTGTTTAATACAATATGTTGTACTAACAGGATTTGTGCCCCAGATTTCAAACTGCTGACGCGATTGTTGCGCCTACCAATCATAAGTAATACCAGTCTGAACATATCCAAAATAGTCACTACTGACTGTTTTTGAAAATGAAAAGTAGGAAGTCTCAAAAATGACAGATTGTCTATGTTGTTGGGCTGGTGATCATCAAGGATGCTGCCTATCTTGAAAACCATTTTTATGCCTCATTTTTTACAGAATTGCCATTCAACGTGGCAATGCCAGTCTTCTGGGCACTCTGCCACTTGGCAGCGATTTAGAACAAATTTTATAATCATAGTTCATAGTAAATAAATTACATTTTTATATACTATTATAGTTAGTTTGTAAACTTTTAATAACTTATTTTAAAGTGTAATAAATTCCCAAATGTTAAAAAAGTAGTGTAAAAAAAAAGTAGAGTTGTGTGAATGTATCGCTTCGTGTACTCTGCCTACATACATACATACATATAATCACGCCTATGTTCCCAAACGGGGTAGGGAGAGCACACGAAACGTGAAATAGATATAACCAATCCATGATTATGACTATTTCAAGCTTCGCAGCCACTTCCAGCATTATTTTGGGTTTGCAAACAGATGTAAGAGGTAGTATAATAGTGAATAAAAAACTCTGCCAACCCCATTTAAAATACAGGCTGATGTTTATCTATCCATTTTATGGTAACAGTGACACAAAATCTTGCATAAAACGTAAAACGTCGGAGCCTGACATAAACATAAAAGTCCTTAGAATCTTAACATCTCATTCTCACAAAGTCGCCATAGTCGCAAGAATACAAGAGGAAATTTAAATTTAAATTTTAACTGCAAGAGTCCACCAACTTATTAAACTGCACTGAACTGACACTAAACTCCCAATTACCCCCGAAACGGGGAGACTGCGGGAGACGGGAAAAATACCCCGTACATAATATAATAGTGGGGTAACGAATGGGTGCGCGTACTGCGGTCGAGTCGCAACTCATAACTTGCGAAACAAAATACAAGGTTGACAATGTGAGGAGACGGAGTGGTCTAAGGCATAGGAGATCGCAGAAGCTTAGCATACCAAGGCGAGTAGAGATACGTGCGAGATAGGCAATACCTGTCACTGTCTAATTAGAGACGTCAGATAATGACGGGTAGTCTATCCCGCGCGCGTGACGACTAGAGCGTATTGCCGTGCTAAGCCTGCTGGTAGTAAAATGTTACAGAATCAATTTGATCCAATTATTTTCTATAGATTTATTGCACGAAACAGAAAACACTCAATGATAGGAACATCACCGCTACATTATCAATTAAGAGCGTGCACACAAAATTCGGTGATTTTGATGTTTTTCCAATGCTTTAGAAAGCTATAAATCCTTAAGTTTTTAAAGAAAAACTACTGTAACATATAAATAAACTCTTTTTCTAGGGATTAACGGAAAAAAATATTTTATTAGCAACACAGATTTCTTTTACTTAGCCAATTTGTTGAAGGGTTCTCACAAAAATACGCGTCAGAGCTGTCTTTCACTTGAAAATTTGCCATTAAAATTTACCACAAACGATATAAACTTGTTATTATCTGATAGACAATATAGTCTACTGGGGATTAACGGATTAACATGAATCAAATTATTGGTTTTTATTATTCAAACATCATTTTACATAATTTGAAAGTTGAACCATTACTTTATTTTTTTTCTCATTGATTTTAATGTAATTACAAATAAAACAATTTTATTGTAAATTTACAGAATATGTTTAGTCTAACCATATTTTTTTCATGGCTAAATATGAGTTAATTTACATTTCACGATTTGTTAAACATTGGTCCAAAACAACTAAGGTCAGGTGGGGGAAGAGAAACGCAGGGATAAGAGGGCTCTACAGACCATAATCACTCATAACTCGACGAGTTATGGTCTGTGGTGCCTCTTACCCCTGCCCTGCCCCTGAATTTCTCTTCCCCCACCTGATCTTATATTACGTTCGTAAAAAATGTGTGCGCCCTCTTAAGTAGGTACAGCATACGAAACATTAGACTAACCGTTGACAAATTAAAAATATGTGGCTTAGTTGCTGACTCATTGTGAAAAAGACGTGTGAATTTTGGTATGTATTTTTTTTCTTTTGTGTTCTTATAGTCACATGAAATTCTGTTATAAAATTTTCTTTCATTAACTATAAACTTTCCATTACAAAAACGAGGTCTCCGGTATATAGCCAGTGTGGCATTTAATATTATTGTAAATTGTGTAGTTCGTTTGGTTGTCTGTGTACTTTGATATGGAAATCCTAAATTCTGAAATTGACTATAATATAACGATTCGCATACTCTGCCTACCCCATTCCGGAGTACAAACATGATGTATACCCTCAAAAACATTTTTTTTAACTCAATGACACTATTAAAGTTTTAAGTTAAAAAAAACCCCAGGTTTTCATAAATAAATTAATATTTGTCCTTTTACTTTCCGACATCAATGAATAAAAATAATTTTAAACAAAAAAAAACCGACTTCAAATTAGCAATATTTTGAAAAGATTCTGTTTACTGAATGTAAAATCTTGACTTCATCAACAAATTACCGAAAACGCCGTACATCTCCATATAAAATTTGAAGAGTTCCCTCGATTTCTCCAAGATTCCATCATCAGATCCTGGTGTCGTGCCAATGGGACCAATTTCGAGTTATACCCTATCGATTAAAAAAAAAATTTTGAAAATCGGTCCACGGGTCTCCGAGCTATCGAGTAACATACACACAATAAAAAAAAAAAAATAAATAAAAAAAAAAAAAAATTAGGTCGAATTGAGAACCTCCTCTTTTTGAAGTCGGTTAAAAAGCAAAAGAGTTTTTTACCCTATTATTATAATAGACACAAACACAAACACTACGTCATCCCTAAACCTCTGTAATACCTCCCGCTAACTCTCATACTTTAAGCCACAAGATCTTCACCGCGGAAGAAACTAATTCCTTAACATGGCCTCAACTTTATTCGTTAAACTTCAGCGCAAGCGTCGTATGTCTGGAGCAAAGTTTTTGTGCAATCAAAAACTTGGCCGAACTATTCGGATTGATTTTCGGCCTGCACTCCGAGTATTTCCGAGGATTCGGTTCGGTTTGCTTGGGTCTTAAAAACTTGGTTTGCAATGAAATTCGCACGCGGCTCATTTAATTAACCCGCTGGTCTGTGAATGATTTTTACTGTGCAATAGTTAGGCAATAGTACATTGTACATTAAACTACCGTGAGACTCACTCATGTTGAAAATTTTCGAACATGAACATGTCGAGCTAAACTCGATTTATTAAACGTGAGTTATCCGAAAATTTTCGCATGAATAGTACATTGTGAAAATTTGAAGTAGTCATCGTTTTGTCTATGTAGCATTTTGTGTGCTCTGCCTACCCCATTTGGGAATACAGGCGTTACTGTATGTATGTATGTACATTGTGTGAATTAAGAGCTGTAAAAAGGATAAGACGGAGATTTTCGTGACTCAAAATTGAAATTCATTTACTGCCCCGTAGTCCGTGAAACACAATGACTTTCATCACATTTGTGAGGAAAAAATAAACATTGCAGAAAATGCATGACGTCACACCACCGTCCGAAGATGACTTTCCTTGACCTTCATATGAAAAAAATTTTTTTTTCAACCATTGTGATCGCACTTTTGCATTCTTGTTTCTGTTAAAAAAATACAAATGTTTTTCAAAATATACAAAAAAAGAAAACGTACAACGTTCTGAAATAGCTCAACTTCAGCTGTATAAAAAACTTACAAGCACACGGCTCCCCAACAGATACTAGTAGGAGCGTTTGCAAAATAAATAAAAGGAACCCAGTTCGCGTATCGGACCCCCGGGTGCCGTACGGGCGGGTTCCGAACTACCCGCAACTTGTTATTACCAAGATAAATAGAGCTTTGAATATTTATGAAGCTGTTTTTAAACTTTTTAAGTTTATTGCTTCCAACTATATCTACTCTGTGGTGTCGGATTAGAATAACGCGTCTCCATTTCTTCCGTGGAGCGTAAGAGGCGACGAAGGAAATAGGTTTAGAAGACACAGGCTTGAGTAATCTGTTACTATTGTTTGCATCGCTTGAAGGTCAGCAGGAAGAGATCCCTTAAGAGATATGTTCGCCTTTTTATTTGTGTTTTGTACTTGTTATATTGTCATGTTTATTTTGTACAAAAAAGAGTATCATACATACTATTACACCTGCCAACTTAAAACCCACAAATTTGTGCTACAAGTGGCCATGATGCGGAAATAAAGGTTTGCCTCATTAATTTTCTGTGTGGTATCGGATTAAAATCTCACCTCTCCATTTCTTCCATGTATGCCATAAAAAGCGACTACGGTAACAATTTTAGGTATGCATTAGGTGCCTGACTAGCAACCTGTTACTTTATAGCTCTTTCATCTGCTTTCAAACCTGAAATTAAGTCGAAAGTGGCTGCGAAATGTGAAAACCATGACTTTTTTCCTTGTAGCGTTTAGCTCTGCCTACCCTATTCGGGAACATAGGCGTGATTGTGTGCGTGTATTTAATAATTACACATACACTTTTAATTTTCCATTACCGGTATTATAACTTTTTAAAACCGGTAAACTTCACTCAAAATGAACTAAAGCTTTTTTGAAGAGCGCGCCTTGTTCGAACCCGTTGTTCAGAAAAAAAAATCGCCTCGCTAAATCCAAGTTGGAATATCAAAATACCGGTTTTTGAGTCCAGCCTGTGCAGTTGGCGATGCGCCAGAGCGGCACCTGTGGCGCGCATCGCAGATTAGTAGTATTTTGGTAGCGCAGCTTTCTAACGGTATATTTTTTGTGGAAAACCGGTTTACCGGTATGGGCATTTGTTATTTTACTTTGGGGTATTGGTTTTTTCAGTTGATTGATGGCCGTTGGTTAGCTTAAGTGTTTATTTTAATGCAATACTTTAAAAATATAGTCAGAAATGACACTCTTTTTGTTCGTAAGTCTTACATCACAAATAGGATATACAGAGCACAAAAAACGCTACTGTTACATAGACAAAACAATGACTTCCAATTTTTTACATAATAAATTTCAAGTTTCGTTGCCACTTCTGGCATAATTTTTACATTTTAAGTTAAGAAGATATAATAGTGACAGATTGCTAGCATGTCGCCTAAAACATATTATTATCTTAACTTATTTCCTTTCGCCGATATCCACAGAAGAAATGGAGAGGTGTTACTCTATCTCAACACCACACCGGAAAAAAGATCAATAACAGACACTTTGAATTTTTGACAGGTGGTACTTATAAATAATTTTGGTATAGGCATTAAAAAAAGTAAAATTGCTTCTCTATCAACAATTTTTTACCATCCCGGTCAGACTTACTTACAAAACCGTGACATTATAAACGGGCTGCGGTAAACTTCCCTTTTCTTATAGTTAATTGTGTTCTCCTGAACAGACAGACAGACACTTAATTGTGCTTTAAACGACACCTGCTCCCACACAATCTAGTTGTAGGAGAGTACAAGGCAATACCAACTCTATTTGTAAGGAATAGAGAGGGAATTGCTTTAGTTGACGCGAAGAAATGAAGTCGTAGGTACTACAAGGTTTATTTTAGTTTAGGACAGATTTTTAATACGCGGAAGCGTGTCAAGCCAAGTTCCAAATAAAGAAATTGTCAACACAGCGCCCGTTTAAATCAACCCAAAAACACCATTAGAATGCAGTAAAAAATATTAATTTTATTATATAATTTTAGAATTTGCTGTTAATATACAGCGTAAAAAATTCAGCTGTCTGGCTATTAATCATTCTGGAGTTACATCCTGGTGACAGACAGACAAACGGTCAATGAAGTCTTAGTAATAGGGTCCCGTTTTCATTCTACCTAAAAAAAACATCCTGAACAAAATAACGTTAGAGCTCCACTTATAAAATTCCCCTTTTTGCGGTGGTTAATAAAAACTACTTGGATACACCTGACCACAGGCATTACAGGCGTCCTAGCCAAAATCTGTATCTAGACAAAACCTAAAATTTGAATATCGCTTACGACCTAAGCGCTCACGTCTCTGCTTACACCGGCAATTCCGAATGGGACTACCCTTGAATTGTGTTATGATTACTAGTATAAAATAATAGTAAGCCACGTATTATTAATGCCTGTTTAGCATTGGGATAGAGCACCTCTCCATTTCTTCCGTGGATGTCGTAACGGAATTAGAAATGAGGTATGTTTTAGGCGACAGGCTAGCAACCTGTCTCTATTCTACCTCTTCCATCTTCGCAAACCTAAAACAATGCTAGAAGTGGCTGCAAAGCGTGGTATAGTCATAATCATGGCTTTGTCGCGTTTCGTGTGCTCTGCCTACTATTTGGGAACACAGGCGTGATTGTATGTATGTATGTAGGTATTGTAGGTATACCTGAGGATCGTGTGGTGTCGGATTTTGAATAACAAGACTTCTCCGCTTCTTCCGTGGATATCGTAAAAGGTGACTAAGGAAATAGGTTCAGGCATGCTTTAGGCGACAGGCTGCTAGATGAAGAGTTACGGACTAGTTCGAAACAAGTCGAGTTGAAGTGGATTTAAGACGTGAGTCTTACGGTAGTTCCATGTTAAATGTTACATTATCTATACTAATATTATAAAGAGGAAAGATTTGTTTGTTTGTATTTTTTTATGTTTGTAGAGAATAGGCTCAAAAAGTACTGGGCCGATTAAAAAAAAACACTATTAGAATGCTACATTCTTCCGAATTGTCCTAGGCTACGTTTCATGTCGAAAAATAATAATAAAGATCCTTGGTAATCGTCAATAACGTAACCAAGGGTGTAAAAAAATCATCTCGAATATAACGCGAGCGGAGCCACGGGCAAAAGCTAGTATAATAATATAGAAAATTCGATTCAGTCAACTCGTGACCACGGTCGCTGTAACGCGGCCGAAACGTCGAGAGGTAATTAAAAAATACCGTGATTAAGTCCCGCGTAAACATAATTATGTGTGAGAATCACGAAAGTTTAAAACAGTAAAATTCGATAAGTCGACGGAAGCTCTAATTCGCATCTTGCAAGTCCAGATAACTGAAAATCCTCTGCGAACCGCAGTAACTTGCATTCAGCAATTCATGCATCTGCATTTCAGGAACGATGGGCAGTCGCCATAGCAGAAACAGTACGATAACTACTTACATACATACATCACGTTGTATTCCCAAATGGGGTGGGAAGAGCAAACAAAACGTGTCATAGACAAAACTTTAGGACTATTTCACGCTTTGCAACCACTTCTAGCATAAAATTAGGTTTGAAAATAGATCGAAGAGGTAGTTTAATAGTAAAAGGTCGCTAGCCTGTCGCCTAAAGCATATTTAAACCTTTTTCCTTAGTCGCCTCTTACGACATCCACGGAAGAAATGGAGAAGTAGTTTAGTGTTATTCTTTCCCGACGCCACAAAAAATAGAAGGTATGTAATAAGACATTGTGATGCAAGTTATGATAAAGTAAGGCTTGTTAAATATTTTCCGTGTGTTTGCGGATTTAAAACACGCGCGTATACGCCCTTCGATCGTGATTCGAACGCAACCTTGTAATCTTAAGAGGACAGGAGTCGCGCCACTTCTCCATACAAACGTAGTCCCCTGTTTTCTCCGTGAATAATGACATAAGAGCAAATTTTTTTTTTTTACATTATATTGGTATCTGTTGTGGCTATGCCCCTACGATTTGCTTTTATCGATATTCTAAATAAAAAAAAGTTAAAAAAATTTAGAAAATCGATAAAAGCAAATCATAGGGGCATAGAATTAGAAATATAATGTAAAAAAAAATTGCTCTAATGTCATTATTCACGGAGAAAACAGGGGACTACGTTTGTATGGAGAAGTGGTGTGACTCCTATCCTCTTAAGCACAAGGGGTGATCGTCAAACGCGCGTGTACTGCACGTATACGCTTTTACGTTTTGATTCGCTCCTTTGCTTTCCACCACTGTTTCGTACGCGCCTTAAAAAAGTTGCGAGCGCGCTTCACTTACGCGTTCGAATGCGTTTTACAAAAAAAGACGCTTAAAATTTACTTCTACGGCGCAGGCGACGCGCTTTTTAAATACGTCGGCTACTAGGAGGCTTATGTAGAAAAGATTTTCGTAATCGTACTGTTTGTACATGACTACTGTGGCAAGATATTAAATTCTGTATACGTGACTCCACAACGACGCCATTCCTATTGTCAGTCGTACCCTATCACAAGGAATAGGGTGTTCGTACCTTAGTCGACCCAAAGATGTAAAGAGAAAATTATTTCTAAAATTTTGATTTACAAATATCACAATATTTAGTAATTAACGTGAATGTGATATATACAGAGATGTGACAAATATCACGCCTGTATTCCTTTATGGAGTTGGCAGAGCAACCGAAGCGATACAAAGAGAAACCAATGACTATTTCACGCTTCATAGTCACTTCTAGCATATTTTTTAGGTTTTAAGTTCAGAACCCGTGTGATGTCGGGTTTAGAATAGTAGGTGTTCCTCTCAATTTCTTCCGTGGATGTGGTAAGAGGCGACTAAGGAAATAGATTGAGATAAATATTTCAGCGATAGGCTAGCAACCTGTCACCATCATACCTCTTCTAATTATTTTCATATCTAAAGTTGTACTAAAAGTGGCTGCGAAGCGTGAAAAAATCATTATGTTTTTGTAAGTCATGTTTCTTGTATTCTGCCTATCCCATTATGAACACGTGACTGTATGTATGTAAAAAAGAAAAGGTGTTTTCTTACCTCAAATATATAAGCCAAAAGATTTTACATAATTATTTTTACCTCCCCTAGATGTTTTCCAGAGGCCCTTCAGAAAGAAATGATTAGAGCGTAGCTTCGTAGCACACGCTCGTAGCCCCTCTACGGCGTAGCGCTACGAGTTGACAAGTTTACTTAAGTAACAATAGTGGAACCACGCAAGGGAGTCTCACCTTTACTTTGAAAGAATAAGGCGCATTTTTGTACAGCAAAAGTTAACGCAGGTTGTGTTATTGGCGTATTTACCTTGACACTCGTGTTTTTTTAAAACGATTGCTTTTCTACAGTTTCATATATTCTATATTTTTTAGGTTGTTTTGCTTACATTTACTTATCTATCGCATGATTTGGGACGCAATTTAAGGTAGATTGCTATTACTGCTTATATTTTACGTGTGGTTTCAAGTTCAAAATAACAGCTCTCCATTTTTTCCGTAGCTGTCGTAAGAACATACATACATAATATAACGCCTGTATTCCCAAATGGGGTAGGCAGAGCCACACGAAACGCTAGTTAGACAAAACCATAATAATTTCACGTTCCGTGGCCACTTTTAGCACATTGTTTTTGGGTTTTAAGTTGGTAGGTATAATAGTAACTGGTTGCTGGCCTATCGCCTAAAATATAATATCTAAACCTATTTCCTTAGTTGCCTCTTACGACATCCGCGGAAGAATGCAGAGGTTTTAATTTATTCTAAGCCTGGCACCAAATAAGATTGTAAGAAGCGACTAAGGCCGGCCACATACAAACGGAATTCCGTTTCAGAATCTCGATTCGGAATCTCGAATCGGACTGTCCGAACGCACTAAATCCATACGACATCTATGGACCAGCATCACAAATTCGGAAAAATTCCGTTCGGAATTCCGAACGGAAAGCTTCCATCTGCATGTGGCTGGTCCATAGGTTTGTATGGATTGACTGCGTTCGATTTTCCGATTCGAGATTCCGAAACGGAATTTTTCCGAATGTATGTGGCTGGCCTTAGGAAATCGGTATAGGTATGTTATAGGCGACAGGATAGCAACTGTTGTAATTCTTTTATCGATGTATAAAACTAAGATTAAGCTAAAAGTTTCAATGAAACCTAAAATGGCTGTGAAACCTGAAATAGCCATAGTTTTGTGTAGAAATAAAAGTTAGCTAGAAATGGTTCTCATGTCACGTTTCGTGTGCTCTGCCTACCCAATTCATAAACACTGATTATTTGTAGGTATGTATTTAAATTGATCATTTCAACTCCGCACCCCGCGAGATGTATTCATGACCCTATCAGCGCTTGTCAAACTTTTTATTTGCCCGCATTAAATTCATGGGACGAAGTTTGGGCGACTTATCGCGTCAATGTTCAACTTGAGAAGAAATATTATGAGTTGAATAGGGTTCTATAAGGATTTGATTTTGAGTTACGTCTCTTCAGTAAGTGGATGTCGTGAGAGGCGACTGAGGATATACTTTAAAATAATTATAATCCGTACATACATACATACATATCGTCACGCCTCTTTCCCACAGGGGTAGGCAGAGACTACTTTGTTCCACTCGCTACGATCCTGACATACCTCTTTTGCTTCATCCACATTCATCAATCTCCTCATACATGCTCGTCGGTTTCGGGTACTCTTGACCTGACCTGTTTCTAAAACGTCCGCGATTTGGTCACGGAACGTCCGTCTAGGTCTTCCCCTCCCACTGCACCCATCCACATTCCCCGTATAAATTTGTTTTGTCAGTCTTCTTTCATCCATCCTCTCTACATGACCAAACCAGCTAAGCATACTTCTTTCTATTCTAGTCACTACATCTACTTTCACGCCAGCTCTTTCCCTTATCACACTATTTCGTATTCTGTCTTTCAGTGTTACACCTTCCATACTCCTTAACGCTCTCATTTCTACTGCATTTATTCTACTTTTATGCTTCGTTTGCCATACCCAACTTTCACTACCGTACATTAGTGTTGGAACGAGCACCCCTCTGTGGACAGCCAGACGCGCCTTTTTCGACACCTTCTGGCTGCTCACGAAGGCGCGCAGCGCTCCATTGACTGTATTTCCTGCATTCACTCTTCTTTCAATATCACTTTCACACTTACCGTCTTTCGTAAACGCCGATCCCAGGTATACAAACTCTTTTACTTGTTCTACATTCTCACCCGCAATCATAATGTTACATTCTGTCCCGCAATCATCTTTTTCAAACACCATAACTTTCGTTTTGCTTACATTAACTTTCATACCTTTCCTTTCTAATGCATCACATAAAATGTTAACCATCCTCTGCAACTCCTCCTCCGACGATGCAACCAACACTTGGTCGTCAGCGTATAGGAGGCATTTGATGGTCAACTCCCTCATTTTTAGTCCACAGTCATAACTCTTCAAATCATTCAAACATGTATCCATGAATAGGTTGAACAGCCAAGGTGACGCAACACATCCTTGTCTAACACCTCTTTCGATGTTAAACCAGTCAGTATACGCCCCGTTTATCCTCACACAAGCACTAGAATCCTAATAAAGAGATTTTAGTGCTCGTATTAGATTGCTGTTCACCCCATGGCTAATGCTGACCACAACTCGTTTCTCATCACCCTGTCATAAGCCTTCTCCAAGTCGATGAATAAGCAATATATCTTTTGGCCTTTGGCCATGAACTTTTCGGCTATGCACCGCAAGGAGAAGACCTGATCCGTGCATCCCATCCCCTTTCTAAAACCCGCTTGTACATCCCATATTTTCTCATCAGTTTCTTTCATTACTCTTTCAATCAGTACCTTTGCATACAGTTTGCCGACAACGCTGAGAGGACTGATCCCGCGGTAATTTTTGCAGTCTAGTTGTGACCCTTTTCCCTTGTACAACGGCACAATCACAGCCTTGCACCAATCCTCAGGTACCCGACCGTTCGTCCAACACAAGTTGAAAAGGTGGTACAACTGACTTGCTACCACGCCCTCACCGGCTCTCAGCATTTCGACAGACACTCTATCATACCCTGCAGACTTTCCTAGCTTCATTCTTTTCATGGCATTCACAATTTCATCCATACCTATCTCATTTTCCTGACTACTTTCACCCAATTCTTCAGTCTGATCTGGTACTTGTACCGGCCTTTCAGCTCTTTCAAATAAGCTTTCAAAATATTCCTTCCATCTCTTTAACACACACTCTTCTCCTTTAATAATACTCCCATCCTGACTTCTGATCTGATTTAACTCCGAGGCTGTGTTTTTGCCACGCACTGTCTTTATAGACTTCCAGAACATCTTAATATTGGTCCGGAAGTCATCAAAAAGTCTCCTATCGAAATCATCCTTTTGTTCTTCTTTCTTCCTATCACACGTCGTCTTCACTAATCCTTTCACTCTTTTGTATTCATCTTTCGCTTTCAGTACATCTTCATCCGTCGCTCTTTGCATTCTTCGATTGGCCTTTTTTGCCAACCAATCCAACCATGCCTTCTTCTTTTTACGAACCACCTCTTGTACCTCACCATCCATCCATGCGTTCCTCTGCTTTCTTCCTTTTCCTCTTTTGCACACTCCACATACTTCAGTGGCCACATTCACAACACCTTCTTTAAAATTCATCCATACCCTATCAATGTCGCACGTTTCACCTAAATCATGAAATCGTTCTTTCAATCTATCTTTATATACACTTCTTATGTTCTCGTCTTGCAAATTCTCCACTTTTATTCGCTCTATAATCCGTAACAATACATAAATGTGAAAATGTGTTTGTTTGTTTGTTTGTCCTTCTTTCACGGCTAAACGGAGCGATGGATTGACGTGATTTTTTAGGTAGAGATAGTTTAGGGCATGGAGAGTGACAAAGGCTACATTTTGTCTCTTCAAAACCCCCCATTTCCCTAAAGTGAAGAGTGGAAGTTTTCAATGTAGAAAGCTATAAAATTGGTATGTGTGCTATCTCTTCTGTGATACCCCGAATTTAACGCGAGCGGAGCCGCGGGGAAAAGCTAGTATGTTATAGATGGGATATTGTGTCACTATTTTATACCTTTTTAACTGACTTCGAAAATAAGGTTATCTATTGGCAATGTACTTTTTTTAATAACATCATAACTTCTATACAGGGGCACTGATGTCGATGGTTCGTTTTTGTTAGATAGGTCATGACTTCCCATTGGTATATTTCAAATTCATCAAGATCTGACTTATAGTTTAGATGGATTTTTATTAATTTTACATAGACAAATGTGTGTGTAAGTAATTTGATTGTTTTTTGTTTAAAGCGTGACGCAGACTAAGAAGATACGATAAATGTTTATCTGCGTATAAATACCATCTTTCTTTACGTCGGTGCCAACAGATACTTGACGGTAAAATATAGAATATCTGCGCTGCGTGTGTTAGCTCATCAAATTGTATAGGGAGCGATATAGACAGATATCCTTTCAGATACAGGTATCTTATAGTATCTGCTTAGTATGTAACATGCTTTATGTAATATCCGCAGATGTTGTAACCTAATTCGATCAACAACCGTTGATTACAAGATAACTGTACACCCTCCATCGTCATCTCATTACAAGGTGATACCCGAGATCACATTACACTGTTGCGTTCAGCGCCTGTTACGTAATAGTATAAAATAGCTGTTACGTCGGACAAAAAAATAAAAAATACATACATATTCTCACGCCTGTATTCCCAAGAGGGGTAGACAGAGCACATGAATTCAAAAATCCAGTGCCTCGTTTAGCAATTTCAGGGTAACCAGATGGATAAACGTGATATTGCAGTGACAGGTTGCTAGCCCATCGCTCACAATACACTAACCCTTTCCCAGAGTCAACTCATACGACACCCACGGGAAGAAAGCAGCAATCTTATTCATATTCATCATATTATAAATGTGAAAGTTTGTGAGTATGTTTGGATATTTGGATGTTTGGATGATTGGATAATTTGTTACTCTTTAACGCAAAAACTACTGAAAGGAGGAAAGACTAATGAAACTTTACAGTAATGTAGCTTATACATCAGAATAGCACATAGGCTACAATTTATAAAGATTCCGTTTTCCAAAATATGACGATAGGAAAAATAGTAGGGTTTCGCAATTTTCAACGTAAAAAGCTATAAATTGGCATGCGGATTTAACGCGAGCGTAGCCGCGGGCAAAAGCTAGTTAATCTATAGACATAAGTAAATAGGTACTATGTTTAAGCCGTTTGTTTCCCTTCAAATAACAAAATAAATGTTTAGAAAAAAACTGTAAAACTCTTAGTTCCCGCGGGATAGCAAAATTCTACGCAGAAGTAGCTGACAGTCTTTAAAAACTCAAGTCTTAAATCACTGGTTCTCAAACTGTAAAGCTAGAGTGACCATCGTTATAATTCTTTCGGACTTTGATAACGTCTAGACGTCTGTCCCCACAGGCCAATCTACTCACCAGTTTCACAGAGCGTCTAGTGTATTCAAAACTATGATGGATTCGATAACGATTTCGTTTGCCAATTAACGCGGAATTGTATGGAGACGTGTCGACCGCGGTAGTAGTGCAAACGTTCCGCTGGCGGCGCTGTCTCATTTTCCATACAATTCCGCGTTAATTCGAAAAGGAAATCATTACCGAATTCATCATCGTTTTGAACACACTCGACGCCCAGAGCAAATTATAAACGAAGAAATCGTAAAAAATCTTTTAAACTTACTCTTAACTTGTTAAAGTTCTTGTTTTGTAAATAAAAATGAAACTTTGACCGGCAAAAAGCTCAAAAACTTCACGGATTTTATTGAGGCGATGCTTCGAGAAAGTTTAAAAATAACTGTATAGAACTCAAAGACGGTAAAAGGACAGTTTATATTTATATGTATGAACGCGGGACTTAATCACGATTTTATTTACCTTCTCGACGTTTCGGCCGCGTTACAGCGTCCGTGTCTGTTTTGTTTAATTTTCATTGAAATAAATTTTATTACGTATTGAAAAGACTGATCAAAAATCTAGTCTTTCCGATCAAAAATTTTGTACGTCGGTTACATTATATTATAGGGACAAACTTTTTTATCGTACTAATGACTTGTAATGTACTGTGACTGAATCCTTACTAATACTAATTATTATAAATCGGAAAGTGAGTTTGTTTGTTTGTTTGTTCCGCTTTCACGCCGTAACTACTGAACCGATTGCTTTAAAATTTTGCAGACGTAAAGATAAAAGTCCGGATTAAATAATAGGGTACTTTTTATCCCGGAAAAATTGATGTTCCCGAGGGAATGTTCGCTTTATACCGCAATATAACCGAATTCCACGCGGCCGAAGCCGCGGGCGGAAAGCTAGTCTTTTATAAATGCGACAGGCTAGCAACCTGTCACTATAATACTTTTTGCGTCTACTTTAAACCAAAAATTATGTAAGAAGTGGCTACGAAACGTGAAATAATCATGGTTTTGTCTATCTACTTATACCATGTGATCTGCCCATCCAATTTTGGAACAAAGGCTTGCTAGATGTTGTTTTTTGTGAAATAAAGTTTTATATTTACTTACTTACTGACTTACTTACTCACTGACTTACTGACTAACTCACGTGCTAACTTATTTACTTGCTTACTTACTTACTACTTACTTACTGACTGACTTACTTACTTACTTACTGACTTAATTACTTACAAGTTGTCAAGTCACAATGTCAGCCGCAGTTGCTTGCAGTCGCGATCGAAATCGTACCATCGCGAACAGGTATTGTTGAGCCACTTACCTATGTTTGTAACTTGGTCGTGTAATACTAATCCAATAGCTGACATCTAGTCTGTCACATCGGTCATTGATTACACGTCTAAATTGCGAACAGTGGCAAGTCGCTCAACAATCCCTGTTCGCGATGGTACCTTCATCGTTCTACTGCTACCCCGTGAGACTATTATAAAGTGTAAAATGTAAAGTTTTCACTTGGAAACAAATAAAGTAGATAACGAACAAGTTTCGGAACTAAGTTACTTTGTCACCTTGCAAATTATCTGGTGTTACTTTGTATTTTAGTGTCATTTCGAAGGAAGCTTAGTTCTTGAGATACTCGAGTGTTGTTACGAGGGCTTTGTGAAAAAGATTTTGTCTTAAAAAGACAGAAGTTTTGTCTTCTTGGAATTTTGCGTAACTCAGGATATTTAAAGTACGGGACCAATTGATTCCTGACCCACCACAGGACGTTGTTACAAAGATTTTCTTCGTCGAACCGTGCAATCTCAGTATGACGTTGTGAATAAGGTCTATAGAGGTGGTTTTATGGTACACATGAACGCGAGAATTAAAAAGATGATCCTGTTTCAGGTAGTATCATGAATCAGTTGATTTTTTAGCTACTAAGGTAAACGTCCCTGTGCTCGACACTGGCTCAATACATGGCACCTGCAACCTTATGTCATAGTAAGACAGATGACAGATGGGTGTCATCTACCGGGCGTTGAGGCGTCGAGCATTGGTACATTTACCCTATTACAAATGGTACGTGATGTGAAATAGTTTATCTACATCCAAATTATAGTGTTCCTACTATAATTATCTTCAGATGCAATTAGCAGTGACCTACATTAAAAAAATCTTATTTTTACTGTACATATAAAATTGCTAAGGATTGGTGGTGGTAATTTCAACATTTTTAGAAAACTAAAGACAGATAATGATTTTAATAGCCAACATTAATTAAAAATAAAAAACACCCCCGACGAGCCCCAATCCAATGGGTTTACTGAACGTGTAATATTCTTATCGCACCAAACAAAAATAATGACCTGATGACCTTGAAGACCTGAACCGGTTTCCACCAAACATAGCTAAGAACACTCTCGACTGATATAACTTACAAACAAAAAAAACCGCATTAAAATCGGATCATCCGTTTGGGAGCTACGATGCCACAGACAGACACATACACATTTACACACACGCGCACACACACACACACACACAAAAGAAAAAAAACACATTTGGAACACGCTGCTGGTGGTGCGAATTTGTGACGCCGATGCGCAAATTACTTGTGGAATTCCGTATTGCTGCCATTTTAGCCGTTATTTTTTAGTCACTATACAAAAATACAAAAATGCTAGCAAGTTCGCATTCAATTACAGAATTAGCTGTGCCCGCGACTTCGTCTGCGTGGAATAGTTATTTTGGGCGTAACCTTTTTTTCGTTATAAAAGGCAGCCTATGTCCTATCTCAGGGTCTAAAGATTGTCTGTGCCAAATTTCATCAACATCGGTTGAGAGGTTTAGGCGGGGAAGCGTAACAGACAGATAGACAAGAGTTACTTTCGCATTTATAATTTATTAGTAGGGATTTCGTAACGATTTTACCAACCCTAATGAAATAACAGCTTTAACTAACTATAAAATACACGTAACGATATAAATTGCAGTCTTGAATTATTCTATTTACAAGTGAAAAGAACTGAGACGCTTAATGGAGAAAATGCAAATTCTCTTAGGGGTCTGTTAACAAAATGGAGGAAATCTTATTTGTACAACTTTCCGAGGAATATTATTTAAGTATCTGCAAAACTGTCGCAATGATTTTTATGAGACGAGCTTAATAAATAGCCATATATTTATGGTTATTTATGTAACTGTTGTGTAATTGGTAGGCATCGTCAGCATATTATAATTTCATTACTATCTTTTTTTATAATAATTACAGAATATGTTCCCCCATCTTGGGTTAAATTATCTGCACTACTGCAGCATGGGTGTCAACTCCAGTTGACAGTGAAAGCGCTATTTTTAAAATACATATATTTAAAATAGTGTCATCTATTGAAAAACTGTGGATTTTTTCCTTCGTATCGTTACTTACTTGACTTTATAATATAACGGTTATTGTCGAGGCCAAAGGTCTAATTTATACTACTTACGCTATTCAGTTTCTGAACATCTATAGTTGACACCCGTATTGCAGCGATGTGGCCTTACTGTCATCTACAGTTGGCAGTGTTGGTACCAATACGTACGTAAAAGGTTAATGTCTAATTATGCCTAATATGACTATTTTAAAGAATAAATATTAACTTATTTGATAGTTAAGTAGTGTTGTCGACGAAAATTCGTTTGATGCTGCCGCGTGCGGTCAAGATTGAAATTTCACCTTTATGCAATGTAATGAATACAATACGGTGAAATCACTTACTGAATACTCGTTGGTTCGCTTTTTATTGATGTCAGATGATTACAAAAGGTTACCTGTAACAAAAAAAGTGTTTGTAATAATTACATTTACAAAAGGAAAGCCGGTTTTCCCAAAATGGCTTGTGGTATGTGCTAAACAGACATAATAATTATATTCAGCCCAATAAAAAAAGCTCCTGTATATTATTATTAAATTTCACACGACCTCCAAATTCCACAGCCTTTTGCCCTCCCTGAATGGTACCGCCGTGAATAAATACTTCCCGATGCCACACTGCCATTTTAAAAGGACATATATAAACAGAAAATACAAGGTCGTTATGTCCTTTTTAACTTGGCAGGGTAGTATTGGTCTCGGAGGCGACATTCCAGTGATTTCAGAATGACCCGGAACCCGAATAATTACGAGGATGAAGATAAAATGACGTAAGTTGGGAAACGCGCTGATTCGTGTTTTGATCGTGTTTTTGGATTTTTGGGGGTAAAACGGTTATACCTTTGAAGTGAAGTTTAGTGGAGAATTAATAGCTAGTTAATTATTCATTTTTGTCTATATCTAAACAATAATGTTCCTATTGTACGTTCAGATGAAAATAGCTAATGGCCTACACTAAAAAGCATGTACTATCGAACCAACTGATTCCTGACCCACCGCAGAACGTTGTCACAATAAACGTCACAAACATTTTCCTTTGTCAAGCAATGCAATGTCACTATGACGTTCACTGTGAATAGGTTCTATGGTGGGTCAGGAATCAATTGGTTCGATGGTATCATGAGGCCCACCCTGGCCCTGGTATTATCCCAATAATACCTATAATGTTTCCATTATAAAGGCGACTAAGGGAATAGAGTTAGGTATGCGTTAGCCGACAGGCTAGCAACCTGTCACTATTATACTACCTCTTCCATATGTTTCCAAAGTGGGGTTAAAACTGGCTAAACGTAAAATAGTCATATTGAAAATTTGACGGATATTTCACGTTCATTAAATGCGTAATTAAATTTTAATTCGCTAAAAACTAACACCGGTACACGAGCACGAGCAGTCGCGCGAAGAGAGCGGAGGCGCGCAGTTCGCGCTTGCCTGCAGCAGCCGCCGCGGCTCCTAGATGAAGGGCTACGAATTCGTCCGAAACATGTCGAGCTGAACTCGATTTAATGTACGTGAGTTATCCGTTAAATTTTCAATATATTGAGTCTCACGGTAGTTTAATTTTACTAAATAGTCATAATCATAATTTTGTCTATGCCACGTTTCGTGTGCTCTGCTTACCCCATTTGGGAACATAGCCGTGATTGTATGTATGTATCTCATACATGATTGAATATAAAACAGTGTGTTCTTATTTGCTCTTCGATTGTGTCTACTAATGAACAAAAATTTCCTGTTCAAATTACCAGCGGCTATTAATGGCGGCGCATCAAAACAAAACGGTTGAACCAAAGTTTAGCACCCCCAGTTAATTTGATTGTCACGGTTAAGCTTCTTTTAACCAATGAAGGCAGCCACACAAAAGAATAACGGAAGTTTTTTATACTAAGGTAGGGTGTAAGTGCAAGAACATTCGAAACATGATTTTGTCCCAGAAATTCTATTTGCCATCGCCAATAACCTAAAATAAGCATTCCTCTACATTTTTCAAATAGGCTCTTTTTTCGAGTGTTCAAATGGTGAAACTTCCTCACTGCTTTTAACATCTCGATGATATTTATTTAAAATGTTGCTATACAATATAAAGTAGGCACAATAATAAATTTAATAATGATTATGTAAATGTTGGTAGTTGCATATATGGTCTATGAACTCTATGATGTATGTAATCATATTAACTATGTATTTATTACTCAATGTCACTATTCTACATCTTCCATCTTCGCAAAACTAAAACTATGCTAGAAATAAGCTTGATTTTTTTCTCTACATCACCATTCGTGTGCTTTGCCTGCCCTAATTAGAAACATAGGCATGATTGTATGTAGGTATGTATGTAACATAAAATTTAGCTTTGGTATAAACACTTTTCACACGATTTTTTTTTCTCGCGAGTAAAAAATGACTTATTCTCGTTTGGTTTATTTGTACGCCCCAGCGGTGTACCAAACGGCACAGAATAAAACTCCCCCATAGCCGCAAATCCCTAATTGCCGAAGTTCACAGATGCTTAGATAGGCAATACAAATAGCTTCCAGTTGCGAAATATTAGCTTTAAAAGTTTAACTTTTATAAGTTACGTTAAAAGTTAAATTAAGTTTAAGTTCTAGAATAACGCCTCTCCATTTCATCCGTGGATGTCGTAAGAGGCGACTGAGGAAATAGGTTTAGGTATGCTTTAAGCGACAGGCTAGCAATATGTCACTATTTGTCCTAAACCTAAACCTATACTAGAAATGGCTGAGAATCGTAAAATAGTTATAATCATGGCTTTGTCTATATCACGTTTTGTGTGTTCTGCCTACCCGATTGGGAACATAGGCGTTATTGTATGTAGCACAATTTTTTTTTGGTATAAGCACACGAATTTTTTTTTTCTCGTGAGAAAAAAGTGACTTATTCTCGTTTGGTTTATTTGTACGCCCCAGCGGTGTACCAAACGGCACAGAATAAAACTTCCCCATAGCCGCAAATCCTTAATTGCCGAAGTTCACAGATGCTTAGATAGGCGATACAAATAGCTTCCAGTTGCAAAATATTAGCTTTAAAAGTTTAACTTTGGCTTTTGCCATCAAGATAATTAGGTACCGGTTTTTTCTCAGGGGTGGCAAACGAGGTTGGTTATATTACTTATAAGGTAGATAGGGAGATACTCTGGTGGTGTTTGAAATAACATCTCTCCGTTTCTTCCGTAGATGTCGTAAGAGGCGAGTAAGAATTTAGGTTAGCAACCTGTCACTATTATACTACCTCTTCTAGCTAGTTTCAAAATAGAACTATGCTAGAAGTGGCATTTACATCTCTCCATTTTCTCCATGGATTTCATAAGAGGCGACTAACAGGTTCAGGTATGTTTTAAGCGACGGGCTAGCAATCTATCACTATTATACCCACCAATTTAAAAGCTAAAAATCTGTTAGAAGTTACAAACTGTAAAAGTTACGCTTTAGATTTTAGACTAAGTGGCGTTTCACGTGCTCTACCAACCCCATTTTGGAACACCATTGTGATACCTATATTATATGTACCTAATATTTTCGTTGACTAAATTTTTAAAAGTTATTTCCCCACGCCCATTACTATAATTTCCAGAAACTTTTTTCTTTACCATTAATTTATACGTTTTTTGTCAAAGTAACTTCGACTCATCAATGGCAATGTAAATCAGGGCCGATAGAGAATTAACATAATTTTAATTAACCCCTACCCTTTGGTCTCCGAGGACTCCGAAGGACATCCAAAGGATTGGTTATGTACTTATTTATACATAAGTTATGTATAAATAACAGATTCTGATTCATAAACTATGATATTTAAATTATGTAACGCCACTAATGCGTTTGTTAGGTTATTACGACTGTACCTAAAGCCAATCAAGATAGATCTACGTTTGATATTGATATTTAATTGAATATCACCTTTCCATTTTTTTCGTGGATGTCGTGTCGTGGACGAAGGAAAGAGTTTTAGGAATGATTTAGGCGATAGACTAGCAATCAGTCGTTAATATGCTTTTTTTACTTATGATAAAATCTCAAATGATACAAAAGTTGCTACGAAACGTCATGGTTATGACTATGTGCTCTGCCTACCCCAGTAGAGAAAGCCAGCACACATAAAAGTGTCATAGTTGTTCAAGAACAAAAGAAAACTTCTTACAGCCAACCTTGGTATTCAATAAAGACTTTATTGTGTACATACATAGATTGGATATTTGTTTTATTATATCTGTTATATCACCACTTTCTTATATAATTCACAATCAAGGTCGCACTAAGGCTGAGAGCACAGTGCTAAAGCGGAGCGTAAGCGATTAAAAAAAAGGAAAACAAATATTTTTAAAGTAGGCCGTAAAGGGTTATTTTGCCTGACTTTTGTTTGAGTGTACCAGCGCTTCGTAAAGACCATGATTGCCAAGAAAAACGCGCCGCTTCACATTTAGGGTTCCATATATAAAAACGAGACCCTATTAGGTACTAAGAATTTGCAGTCAATCCGTCTGTCGATATCTGTAACTCTTTCACAAATTATGTATTTCTTGCCGCTAAAAACCTGCGTTCGAAAAACAAAAAAGGTAACGATTTGAGTTACAAAATTGTATGTTAAATATCTTTAAAAAAACACTTTTCGTAGTTTCCGGTAGGTCTAGCACGGCAACACGCTCTAGTGGCCTCGCGAGTGGGATAATACCTGTCACTTTTGACAATGACAAGTATTGTCTATCTCGCGCGAATCTCTACTCGCGCCCTGTGCTACGGTGGCTGAGCTACTTTAAACCATCTCCTACCGCCAGGTGATCTGTTACATCACTGTAAGTGACCCGCGTGGTGCACCGGGTTAGAATAGCACCTCACCCTTTCTTCCCGTGGGTGTCGTAAGAGTCGACTCTGGGAAAGGGTTAGTGTATTTTGGGCGGTGGGCTAGCAACCTGTCATTGCAATATCACGTTTAACCATCTGGTTGCCCTGAAATTGCTAAACGTGGCACTGGATTTTTGAATTCATGTGCTTTGCCTACCCCTCTAAGGAATACAGGCGTGTGAATATGTATGTATGTGTGTAAGTACCTAAACTAGAATCTCTCGCTTCCGCTCCCACTGTGACCATAGCCCACAAACCCGGAAATATCTACAATTCCGAGGCAAAACAACAACAACGAATTAAGAAACAAACTTCTCCTCAAGTTGGGTGCTACATCACCTACAGCGTCCGAGACAGACGGCCCGGGACACTTCTAACGAGTTTTATTATATATCTGGAACTATATTACGTTAAATTATATTAATACAAGCTTTTGCCCGCGGCTCCGCTCGCTTTAAATTCGGGGTATCACAGAAGAGTTGGCACACATACCAATTTATAGCTTTCTACATTGAAAACTTCCACCCCTCACTTTAGGGAAATGGGGGGTTTTGAAGAGACAAAAAG
>BHDV01043007.1:13326-38928 GCA_005406045.1 Adoxophyes honmai | reverse complement strand
ATGGTTAATGAGGAAATCAGTTTTTTGTGTCTCCTGAAAAGTTGGTTAAAAACACATAGCGATTTCTGCAGGAACAGCGACGATGCACTGTACATAACAAAGAAAAGTTGCCAAGGATAAACCTAATAGTAACACTGGTCCAATACTTGGCACTTGCAACCCTATGTCATAGTAAGACAGGTGACAGATGGGTGTCATCTATTGGGCGTTGAGGCGATTGGTACTTTTAACTTACCCCTACGGCGCTACAGACCGTCAAAAATGTAAACAAATAATTTTAAACAAAAAAAAACCGACTTCAAATTAGCTATATTTTGAAAGTATTCTGTTTACTGAATGTAAAACCTTGACTTCATCAACAAATTACCGAAAACGCCGTACATCTCCATATAAAATTTGAAGAGTTCCCTCGATTTCTCCAAGATTCCATCATCAGATCCTGGTGTCGTGCCAATGGGACCAATTTCGAGTTATATATACCCTATCGATTAAAAAAAAATAATTTGAAAATCGGTCCACGGGTCTCCGAGCTATCGAGTAACATACACACAAAAAAAAAAAAATTAGGTCGAATTGAGAACCTCCTCTTTTTGAAGTCGGTTAAAAATGGCTCCTCTACCCAATAAACCTTCAGGATGTAATTCAAAATGGCCGCCAAACCCGGTTGATAACGTTTTTCTTTTTAACCTGTCAGCCTGTGGCGTGAAGCATAAACCTGTCGCCAGTAATCAGTTCCGTTGTTATGCTTGGCCGGTTCTTTTTTAACTCCATCAAAGGACGCCCTTTGCCTCCGCGTCCTTGCAAAAGGCAATCGCTTGTGAATTTCCAGTAGAAGTGTTAGTTGATTGGTTTTTATTAAATTAATAACGTTTGAACCTAGAGGTTTGCGAGGTGAATTTATTATGAGGCGAAGAGTTTTAAAGGGGCAGCGCAGGCGACAAAGTTTTGTGCGATCGAGTCTGCGGCGCCGAAAGGTCTGCGTGGATTGTATACATTGTGCACTGGATTTTTTTGGGCGTCGTGTGCTACTGCATATAATTCCATAGGTTCTATTTTCACAGACTAAAAAGTCCATCGCGGACAGTCTGTTGTGAGCGCAGGGCAGAATGCGATGAGGTAGGAAGAGGTCAGAGGCGAAACGTGTTACCAGGATGGAAGTTGGTTATACAAAACGCTTAACGACATCAACCAACGAAATGGACCCGGTTTTTTGGAGTTTATGTATGTTTTTGTATCAGTTACTATCTGCCGTATGCTGCGTTGGTTTGGGAACGTGGAGAGAATGGATGAAGTGTGTTAGGGCAAGTCGGTCGAGGGCGCCCTCGAAGAACGTATATCGACCAGATCGGCGAAGTACTAAAGGGAGGCCAAATTAGGAGTACCCGAAACCGCCGAGCGTGTATGATGAGAGTGATGAATGTTAGTGAAGCGAAAGACGTAATGTCAGAATAGAAGCGAATGGCGCTCTGTTATCTCTGCCCACCCCGCAGGGAATAAGGCGTGACGGTTATGTATGTATGTATGTACTATCTGCCGTTTCCACGTGGTGTTGGGCTTAGAATCACAGCTCTCCATTTCTTCCGTGGATGTTGTAAGAGGCGACTAAGGAGTTAGGTTAAGGTCTATTTTAGGCGACAGGCTAGTAACTTATCACTATTATACTTAACAAATAACCTAAACAAAATATGCTAGAAGTGGTCACGAAACGCGAAGGAGTCATGGTTTTGTCTATGTAGCGTTTAGTTCGCTCTACCTATCCCTTTCATACAGGTGTGATGTACCATCTGCCGATCACTAATGAGGTAAATGTACCAATGGTCGACGCCTCAACGCCCAGTAGGTGACACCCATCTGTCACCTGTCTTACTATGACATAAGGTTGCAAGTGCCATATATTGGGTCAGTGTCGAGCACAAGGACGTTTACCTTAGTAATACTAGAGTAAACTAAATCAAATGCTATTGGTTATTCCGATATTCAATCTGATTCCACTCGTTCTAGCTAGCTGTATTATCTATGTCACACACCGATCTCTCCATTGTTTGTATAATCAGCGAGCCCCAGGTCGTGCAGTTACAGACCGGCGTTTTTAGAGCGTTTTTAAAAACGCTAAAACGCTAGTAGCAGCGTAGTATAATGCGACCATTGATGTTCTTACAGTAATAATAGTGATTTTAGAATGACTCCAAAGAAGTTGTAGCGACATTGCGCCACTTATCGTCAAGTAGTAGAACTTCTTCCACTAATGTCATCAATATTGTCAAAGTGTTCTAGATCGTGTTAACCTAGTTTCCAAGATCGATTGCATAAATACAACTTCCGACTTTGTCTGTGTGGACTTTGGTCCCCAAGCTTACATCTCCCTGGAGAGAGATGTTCCTAATTTTAACAACCTAGCGGATTTTATACTTATTTTAATTTTGTTTTGTACCCTCTTAACTTTTGAACATGGCTTTTAACCACAGTGGACACATAACTACTGGTAACATGCTCGTCTATACTATAATGTTTGAGAAGATTTCTCACAGTGAAAAAAAACAACAGCAACCTACAACAGTGCCCCTAAGAGTGGTATTGCTTATATCCAACCTTACACGCAAAGATACATACATGCAATCACGCCTGTGTTCCCAAATGGGGTAGGCAGAGCACACGAAGCGCGACATAAACAAAACCATGATTATGACTAAATCATGCTTCGCAGCCACTTCTTGCATAGTTTTAGGTTTGCCAAGATGGAAGAGGTAGAATAGTGACAGGTTACCTAAACCTATTTCCTTAGTCGCCTCTTACGACATCCAGGGAAAAAATGGAGAGGTGTTATTCTATCCCGACACCACACGGCAACAATGGTACTCGCTTTACTTACTAAACTTCATCTAGCATATTTTAAAACGCGCTGTTAAAAAAACGCTCGCTGCACGCCTATAAACGCCAGTCTGCCACCCAAAGCGTGCATTACTGCCGATTAATATTGGCCCGTATAGGTAAACCTGCATTTTAAATGGACGCTTTACCTAAATTATTAGCGCATTATCACATAGCCACGAGAGATTATTTAGTGGAAGCGTTTAAACTGGAATAATGAGATATTGGACATTACCGTGTGGTGTTGGGTTTGGTATACCTCTCTATTTCTACCGTGGATGTCGTAAGAGGCGACTGAGGAAATATGTTGAAGTATGCTTTAGGCAACAGGCTAGCAACTTGTCGCTATTGACCTCTTAACGTAAAACGCGTGGCCTTATGGATGTTTGCATTAATGGTCATTTAATTACGTAATAATTACTCGGGAAAAAATAATAAAATATCCTTTTGACATTTCTGACTTCGGTTACCAAAGATACGAATATGATTATGTTTACTGAACAAGTATATTTAGATTACGCAAGTATGCACACAATGTAACATCCTTACTAATATTATAAATCGGACAGTGAGTTTATTTGTTTGTTTGTTAGTTTGTTCGTTCCGCTTTCACGCCGTAACCACTGAACCAATAGCTTTGAAATTTTGCAGACTTAAAGGTAGAAGTCCAGATTAAATAATAGGGTACTTTTTATCCCGGAAAAAAAAATGTTCCCGAGGGAATGTTCGCTTTATATCGCAATAGAACCGAATTCCACGCGGGCGAAGCCGCGGGCGGAAAGCTATAAAAAAATGTAGCATTATAACATAGTTTTTAGGTTTCAGATTTGATAAAAAAAGGTATAATATGAGAGGAGTCAAGTAGACCAGTGAAATAAGTATTTAATTTTTTTTAATACCTATTTCACCCGGAATTTCATACTGAATCGTAAATGACATAAAATCCGCTGTAACAATCACAAGTATCAAGCATCTACCAAAGCAAAAACGCTCAGCGTTCTAACTAAATTTATGTGGTCACGTCTCCCCTAATCCGCAGTGCCCACTTTGCCCAGTTCCCCCATCACGGCATTACGTCATAATTTCAGGAATTACGTATTGTACGTACAAACACATGGTTGTATTATGATATCATTATTTAGTGGGTGCTGTTACTTAGTATTAAGTAATTGTTAGTGCTTGTTTCCTTCATATTTCAAGGTGATATAATTATGTTTGACCCTTTACGGGAAAAGTGTTGCGTTGCTTTGGCCCTGTGGAAAAAATGGATGAAGGGTGTGTAAACAAATCTATAAGAGAATTGTGTTATTTTTCACATGTTTTTGTTTAAACTATTAAGACACATTATTTTCATTCTATTAACCACTAATGTGTTCTAAGCGTGTCTGATTCTGTTTTCAAAACTATAATTATACTATAAGTGGCTGCATCAATCATGGTTTTGTCTATATCACGTTTCGTGTATTCTACCAATCCCAATTGGGAACACCGTATGATTGTAGTATGTATATAAATTAGTGATTGTTCCATTTATCAACTTTTTTTGCGCTTTTCCTGAGTATAAAGCAAGATCTATTTTGAAAATATCATCTGTCTATCTATCACAGTTCTTTACAGTCTGATGCCGGGCGGACGGACGAGTGTAAAGCAGAATCTTGGTATAATGGTATAAGGGTTCCGTTTATATTCTGGATACCCTGAAAATAATACGTGCGTATAATAATCACCCCTATGTTCCCAAATGGGGTAGGCAGATCACACGAACATAGAAAAATCCATGATAATGACCATTTCACGCTCCGCAGCCACTTCAAGCATAATTTTAGGTTTGGAAACAGATGGATGAGGTAGTATAACAGTGACAGGCTGCTAGCCTGTCGACTAAAGCACACCTAAACCTTTCTCTTCCCCTTAGTCTCTTCTTACGACATTTACGAAATAAATGGAGAAGTGTTTTTTTCTTATTCTATCTTGACACTACACAGGATATACATAATTTCGCGTAAAATTACAGTTTCGGGATTTGTTACAAGTGCCGTTTTTTTCCAACGTAACAAACTAAACCCGTCGACGAACTCGACGTTGAAGTGTCAAAATTAGCTGTCATATTGTTTGGAGTACCGAATGATTGTGATGTCGGGCTTAGAATAACACCTTTCCATTTCTTCCGTGGATGTCGTTAGAGGCGACTAAGGAAACAGGTTCAGGTACATTTTGGGCGACACGGTAGCAACCTGTCAGTATTCTACCTCTTAACATAAAACCTACAAAACATCTTAGAAGTGGCTACGAAACATGAACTAGTCATTCCTTTGATGTACCGTTCGTTGTGCTCTGCCTACCCCGTTTGGTAATATAGGCGTGATGTACATATGTGTGCATGTCGACGAGTTTACTTTATTACGTTAGAGAATAACTTCACAGCATTTCATCTAGTCGCTTTAGAATCACGATCGTTTTCCTCCGTCAATCCCAAACCGATTTCGAGCGCATTAGACAAGACTGACAGACCAACAGACAGTCTTCTAATAAAGAACCCTTTACCCATGGAACCCTAAAAAGGCAGCACGTGAACGTTTTACTAATGGCGGTGGGAGTTATTGTGTTATTACAGTTTCCCGTCAATTTGGCCGTCCAATTACAGTACGGCGGGTCCGTGTCTACAGTAACTGGCAAAATGAAACGTCCAATAGAAACGTTATCTTATTTTCTTTAAAAAAAAGTTACAAGACTTTTAATGAGGAACATGATGATAAAATTCAAAAATCGAATGTTATTTTCTTTAAAAAATTAAAGGACGTCGGCCCTCGTGGTGTCAAAATTCAAAAAGAGAATGTTCGAAATTTCAAAAAGAACGGCTAAAATGGCAGCGATATGCTACAAACAATTGCACATCGGTGTTCCGAATTTGAAAAAGTTTTTGTAATTTAAATAATTATGATATTACTACCACTGGGGTCGAAAAGTGCTTGAGTGAAGTGGAGACCACGGACCAGCAAGGGCAGCGTAGGACATCCAGTTACAAGATGGACTGACGACCTAATAAAGGTCGCCGGAAAACGCTGGATGCAGGTCGCTTCCAACTGATACTTATGTAAGTCTAAAGGGGAGGCCTATGTTCAACAGTGGACATCCTATGGCTGAAACGATCATGATGATTTGCTTTTTACGTCTGAACGTTTCATATTTGGATTTAAACGCAGACAAAACCTCAGACAATCATTTTGATCCGAACTACCTTAATAACGGGTGCAAACGAGATTTTAAGTGGCCCTTCAAAGTGATTCGGCCGTAATTAGCGCATTGTGATCATCGGAGCTGGTCTTGAGATGGCCCCGACCGCACTCAGCGTAAATCAGTTGAATAAATGTTGTTCCTAAATGCCACAGGCACAGTAGGTCTGTAGTGTTGTTCTGTAAGGCACTATTTCCACCGAAAGGCCCGCATCGAATTGAGGTGGAAAGAATACGAACGGATTCCGCGACAGCCGCTCAAGATCGAGCCGTGATCGTCGTTCGCGGCCGACAGGATGTTGACGCCCACGATCGGCACCGTACGGCTCCGTACGGTTGCTCGCGTATCCGCACCCAGTCGAAATAGTTTCATTCCTACCACGTAGACTTGTTGTAACCTTTGAAAATGGTTGAAGTTGATGTAACACTATTAGCTATTAATAAAGAAGAAGAATATTATCATCATAATACACAAAAGAGGAAAAGAAACCCAGCCAGCGGTCGGCGAGCCGTAAGCGCGGTGTCGCCTAGCCGTAGCCGAGTTGACGTACAGGAGCTGCTGATAAGCTTACGTTACGTGCATACGTTGGGTTGAAGCCTGTTTGATGGCGAGGCGAAAGGCGATACGGTGACGATCCTTTTCCGAGTTGATATGTGTGCTGTGACCTTCAAACGAAATCGACGCGATTCTTAGCCGACTTCATATACTAGACGCTCGCTTTGTTAATAGGCGTGATTGTACGATGATGATGTTACGAGTGAACCTACTGTCCCGGTGTGCACTAGCGAAGGTAATTTGAAATTAACTGGAAATTATGCGAACCCAAGTCATGCTAATGAGCACGACTCCAAATTAGATGGAATATATAAAGCACCGCTTTTAAGGATCATAACATTAATGAGCGCGCTGTTACGCCGTATAGAAAATATATGAATAGGTAATTATTTAGTTATGCTCCTAAATTGGTAAAGGCTGAAGCTTGGTTGGATTTTACATAGAGTTCTGGCTTTTAGGTGTTTGACGTGCCTGACAGACTATAATGCTCGACGCCTCAACGCCCAATAGATGACACCCATCTGTCACCTGTCTTACTATGACATAAGGTTGCAAGTGCCAAGTATTGGGTCAGTGTCGAGCACAGGGACGTTTACCTTACCTCATTCACGGAGACGAGTTAATGGGGAAATCAAATAAAGTAGTGCTCAATCTTGGCTACCTTTGTTTTTTGTTAACCTTTTGAAATCATGTGTGACTTCATAATTTTCGTACAATTTCAAGTGTCCAATTATTATTTGTTAAACAGATTATCACAAATGAATTTTATTATTAAACCCTAGGGTGACCGCACCAGTAATGGACATAGAACCAGTAATGGACAATGACTCTTATTTACTACCCACTAAGGAAAAGTCATTTGTTTTACAACAATCAATTCACAACTCTATGGTCTTTAAATTATGAATGAAGTGTCCATCACTGGTGCTTGTCAATTTAAACCGTCCATAACTGGTGCCGTCACCCTAGGTTAGTTTTTATAATAATATCTGTATAATACTGTACTTTGCAATTTATTTTATTTATAGATAAACGTCCAAGACTCGAGAGCAAACATTCGTATTTATCATCATCATACAGACATCTGCCCCGACCGGGGATCGAACCTGGGACCTTGAGCTTCACAGTATGGTTCATTCACGGAATTAAGTTGATGGGGAAAACAAAAAAATGCAGAATTTAAACTTAGCTACCTTTATTTTACCAAAAAACTTTTGACTGATTGTAACGTCATAATAATATTTTTGAAACGGATTTCCACCAGTGAATAAGTTAAATAATGTGTTACTTAGGGGTTGTGCAAAAAAAATTAAAAAAAACACTTTAAATGAGGAGACTATATAACAAAAATTTTGCTATTTATTATGAAAATTATATAATTGTAAACTTGAAAACGCCGAAAATTTTTACTTCCAATTCCAACTAAAAATTAAAATTCACGTTAATTTTAGTAGCCAGGTGTGAACTCGTTTTTCGAGATTGTCAAATGTTTGACTTTTTGTCTGTGTCATTTGTATGGGATTACGTGACAGAGAGAGCGCTATATCAACTTGTTTCCGTGAACGAAGTATAGATCCGTTACACACAATAACGTACAAAGCAAAGCTCGTAATGATTTAAGAACTTCCCTCTAGCGTTTGAGTCATAATCGGAATCGTTACAAGAAAGTCGGAGGAGGCGATCAAACGGGTCCAAGGGCCCTCTAGCCGCTCGAGCTCAAGGGGCTTCGAGTGCCACACTCCTCGAAAGCAGCAAAAAGGTGTAACCGGACAACAATTACGAAAATGATAACCAATTGGTGATGTCTTTACGGCCCAGGCTAGCTGACGCGGATTTTAAGAAACTAGCTTTTGCCCGCGGCTCCGCTCGCGTTAAATTCGGGGTATCACAGAAGAGATAGCACACATATCTTTCTACATTGAAAACTTCCACCCCTCACTTTAAGGAAATGGGGGGTTTTGAAGAGACAAAAAGTAGCCTATGTCACTCTCCATGCCCTAAACTACTTATCTCTACCTAAAAAATCACTTCAATCCATCGCTCCGTTTAGCCGTGAAAGACGGACAAACAAACACACAAACAAACAAACAAACAAACACACTTTCACATTTATATATTGGTACGGATTGTATGAACTCAGGTAACTGGCGCGGGCGCATGCGACGGACTTTAGGCAATTGTCCCACCGCCAGCAAGTAATCGATAAACTAGTAGAATTACTACTAGAAGCGAGTGGACGAGCGGCGAGTAGCGAGTGTTTTAATAAGATAATATCGCTTACTCGCCGGCGGTGGGACAAGTGCCTAAGCTGCCTTTCCACCAGGGATGTGCTATGCCCGTGTGGTGCCGAGTTAGAATAGCTCCTCCCCCTTTCTTCCCGTGGGTGTCGTAAGAGTCGACTCTGGGAAAGGGTTAGTGTATTGTGGGCGATAGGCTAGCAACCTGTCACCGCAATATCACGTTTAACTATCTGGTTACCCTGAATTTGCTAAACGTGGCACTGGATTTTTGAATTCATGTGCTCTGCCTACCCCTCATGGGAATATGGGCGTGAGAATATGTATGTATGTATGTGCTATGCAGCTGTGCTGCGAAGATGTATTAAGCTGCGCTACGAAATCCGTTTCCACCGGTGCTATGCTATGTGTAGCATGTGATTGGTGGATATCAAACGCATCCGTAGCATCGTAGCATAGCACATCTCTGGTGGAAAGGCTGCCTTCAACCATGCGAATGCGATAGGCACACGCTGAAGGACTAGGATTTTAATGAAGTTCAACAAACGAAAGAGGTATATTGACAGTTTGCTAGCCTGTCACTTAAAGCAAACCTAAACCATTCCAGTCGTCTCATACGACATCCACGTAAATGAAGAGGTTATTATTACCACACAGAAACCGCCTAAAATGGATCCCTAAAAAATGTTTAGGCTTTCAAAGCTAATTTTAAGCGTAATTAAACATTCTAAAGCCTGCTTAAACCTGATGTAGCTCAGCAGAACTGTGGAGTTCGTATCCTGAATAATACCCAATACACTCGCACGTAGACGTTTTCTGTAAGCCCTAAAATTATTATATCAACACACAAAGGTGGGTTATTTATGGTCGAAAGCTGTCTGTTACACCGAATCGTAATATCTTCTAAAGTTGTTGAATGACGTTTTGAGAACAGCTACCAGTTCTATACAAATTTGTACAAAATATCCTAAAAAACATTACTTACTGAGCCAATTTAGATATTACTTTTCAATTTCTTTCATGGATTTTGTACGAGGCTACTAAGGAAATTTTATTGAAGTATGAATTTAGGCGACAGGCTAGCAACGTGTTACTGTTAAAACTCTTCCATCTATGTTTAACCTTCTGCAACTGAGGTGACTTTGCGATTAACATTCTACTGAGGTGTAGTCTGTCAGACGTCATTTTCATTTGTCAAAATCTGTATAAATTTTAAGGAGTATACTATGTTTTTGTTTTACATAATAATCAAATGACTCATAATTGAATAGAAAACAAAGAAATAAGGGTTATCAAAAGAATAGATTGTGGTTTTTGGTAATTATTTAAGGAGATCAACATTTTTATGATTTTTTCACCGATGATTAGAAAAATATGAAGAAAAGTCGAAATTAACGTATTTTGTAAAAAACAAAAAATATGTTTTTTCTTAGCACACTATAATAATTCAGTGACATTAAACTTAACGAGATCCCACGGTGTAATTAGGCACAAATTAGTCTCAAAGATGATCCATATTTCAATAATGTACTTGGCAGTCTTGGCAAATCTGAAGAGAAAATTGCTGACAAATGTGTTTTTTACTCGCCCAGCAGCGGTATTTAGTCTGTCTTTATAACTTGCTAGGACATATACTGCACAAATTTCTCCCAGCAGGCCTTTCGGCCTGAGTTCCGAGTACGGGGAGGGGGGGGACAATTCCTTCGTAAAACTCGCCTAATAGTAAAGCGAAGCTCCCTGGGCAGTCAATCCTCTAGCCAAATTTACCGTTTTTGCTTTATGTCGTCATCTAAAAAAAATATCATTAGGTAACGTCCAAAATACTATGGCAGAAAATTATTTTACTGACGTAACGTATAGCAGACACTATGGATTTAATAAGTCATTTGTGAGGTGACGTCTAATAGACTCCAGCGTTTATTGCTGAACTAACGTCTGTGGGACACCAAAAGCTCATAACTTCACTCGTCTGCACCGCACCGCCGCTTGCGCTACACTCTCGGGTGGCGTGAACCAATAGCGGAAGGTACTGAGCGAGACAGGACTATATCACGTCACATTGCGATCTGGTAACGTTTTTACGTTTGGCGGTGTCTGTCAGACTACCACCTCAGTGGCAGAAGGTTAATCCTAAAGTAAGGCTAAAAGTAGCTACAAAACGTGAAATAGTCATGGTTTTGGCTTTTTAATGTTACATTTGCTCTGCCTACCCCTTGTTTGAGAAAACAAACGTGTCGTAAATATGTACAAAAGCAAGTTAAGTAAGAATGGCATAATCCAAGGCTTATTCTCGTTTGGTTGAATTGATGCCTGGTCACTGTAATCTAGTTGTTACGTAACAAAACCAGGTGTAAAAAAGCTAGTTATGTCAGGTTTAGAATACTTCATTGCTAGCACTTCTCCATTTCTTCCGTGGATATCGTAGGAGGCGACTACGGAAATAGGTTAAGGTATATTTTAGGTAACACATTTAACCTGCTAACTTGAAACCTAAAAAAAAAATGCGAGAAGTGGCCACGGGACACACATGACATGACATAGTTATAGTTTTGTCTACGTAGTTGGTAATGCAGACGTGATGTATGTATGTCACTAATCAAATTTGGTTCAAACTACCTAAAAATCGAAGCAACAAAAGGAATGCAATGGCTCAGTGATCCAAAATATTCTTGGCGTCCGTGACTAGACGTCCCTTATCGCGATCTTTCGCCAAGCCAAATGCTGACTGAAAGATAACTCAAGTCCGCCGCCTTACCGTCAATACAGCTATACAGCATCTACTTGGAATGAAAAATATGGATAAGTCACGTCTCAAATCTAGTTTAGCTCGACATTTTTCTGTGTGTGGTTTCGGGTTAGGAAAACACGTTTTCATTTATTTTCTGTGGATGTTGTTAGAGGCAACTACGGAGGTTTAGGTATGCTTTAGGCGACTTGCTAGCAACTCTTACTAGACTTACTTACTTAGTACTCTTTCGTTTGTTTCATCATCATCATCATCATCATCATCAGCCTATATACGTCTCACTGCAGGGCACAGGCCTCCTCTCAGTATGAGAGGGCTTGGGCTGGCCCAGTGCGGATTGGAAACTTCACACACAACGTTGAATTACTTCGTCGCTATGTGTAGGTTTTCTCACGATGTTTTCCTTCACCGAATAGCTCGTGATAAATATCAAATTCGATATCGCACATAAATTCCAAAAAATTCAGAGGTGCGAGCCCGTGGTTTGAACCCACGACCCTTTGCTTGAGAAGCCACAGGTCGAATCGCTAGGCTACCACGGCTTCGTTTGTTTATTAAACATAAAATTATACTCATGGTAGCACGGAACGTGAAATGTTCATGGTTTGTCTGTGTAACGCTTTGTGTACTCTGCCCACCCATGTGGGAACACAGCCGTGATTTTTGTTTGTTTCGGGCATCAAATAGCCGCGGTGGCTGCTACCAAATCCAGATTGCGCGCCACCGCTCTGTCTGTGCGACTTTTCGTGCTCGACGAAACTAACACCGGCGCACGACTTCCTTTGTAACAGAACTATCGTCAGTTATATTATAGTCAAATGCAGGGTAGCACTAACATCACTTTGTTTTCTTCGCGCAATTTTGTCTATCATAAGGTAAACGTTCCTGTGCTCAACACTGACCCAATACTTGGCACTTGCAACCTTATTATGTCATAGTAGGATATACGTCAGTTAACTAAAGCTGGCACGTTCACAGTACTCACACTATGTTTAAAATTAATAATTTTGATCAAACCGGGCAGACTTTTCATGATACGTATGCAGTGCAAAGTCACGCCGTCATACTACACAAACCCAATGCGTAGGTTGGTTTTACGAGCCAGCTTTAGTTAACTGACCAGGTAGGTGACAGACGGGTGTCATCTACTGGGTGTTGAGGCGCCGAGCATTAGTAATTTTACCTTATTTCATGTGCTCTTTCAGCCCCATTTAGAAACACAGGCATGGCATGTATGTATAAAAAGGAATACAGATTCACTCCGGTGTGACAGTCGTCCGCGCCCAGTCAAGATTAACACAGAGGTGTGTAAGTGCAATTTTCATTCGCGTGGCACGTTTCACCAATTAAGGGAGTAAGAGCTGATATACGGCCGACTGTACTTGTAGGCGCGGTGACGTATTGCCTGTACACTCAGCAGGAATGTATAGTTCATTTAGGAAGCTTGGTTTAGTTTAGCATTGATTAATTTGTACCTCTTTATTGAGAATGTAGCTATGTTTTTGGGTAATTTTAATTTTTAAGGTTCTGTATACATAATATTATCAAACCGCGTTTAGAAAGAGATTGAGCTCATAAGTCATTTTTGAACTAAATGCATGATATGACATTGTCAGTGGTAGAGTATGCAGATAAAGTAAATTGTTATTTTGATACAATGAATTTCTAAAGCATGGAAAAAATATAAAATTATGTAGCGTTTTTCTATTGATTTCCGTTAGCATTAAGAGATAATACTTCAGATAAATAGAGTTACTTTCTTAAACCTGTAGCATTTTAAAAGTAAAATGTGGTTAGTGACAGATTTGTCAAATAATATGATATTACAATTTTTTATTAAAAAAATGACAGTTTTTACCAAGAATAGAGTTTAAATATGCAAATAATCTTCAGCTATTAATTCTATTATCTATAAGGGTCTACACCTATGATGATAATCAATTATTGGTTTATAATTATATATTTAATCATTTATTAAGTACAATTTTATTGTGCTAACGGTACTCTCGAATCCCTTTCTATTCGCGGTTCGATAATACATCACGCCTGTATTCCAAATGGGGTGGGCAGAGCACTTGAAACGCTACATAGACAAAACCATATTTTTTACCTATTTCACGTTTCGCAGCCATTTCCAGATTTTTTTTTCAGTCGTCTAAAATTTACCTTAAATATTTTTTTTTGTCACTTACGACACGGAAGAAATTGTGCAACAAAAAAAATTGTGTATTATGTTATTCTAAACGGCAAAAAAGCCGGAAAATTAAAAAGTTTTGCGATAGATAACTTTTAAAACAATTTTATTTGTAGCCACAATAAGTGCCTCCCTTTTACAAGCTATTATTTAACTTCACTTTTGTATGTATGTACCTACTATGTTACGTAGGTATGTATGTTTGTATGTTTACAAATCTTGCAAGGAATATTTGAACCACTTCCATAAGACCGATTGAGCTGAAACTTGGTATACCTACGTAAGTTGGATGACAATACAATATTCCGGTAGTGAACTTCTGGTGGCCCAGCTGTGCTGTCTCCGATGGAGGGAAGTCTTCAACGGTTGGTCTGATTGACTTGAAATCTGGTCCACATACCTAATCTACGGTGGATAACAATGAAGTATAGTTGGCAAAAAGTACAGTCGGCAAAAAAGCTTGTATTGAAAATGAAAGTTTTGCTATTAAGCTTATGCAACCCGTACCCGTGTGGTGCCGGGTTAGAATAGTAACTCCCCTTTTCTTCCCGTGGGTGTCGTAAGAGTTGACTCTGGGAAAGGGTTAGTGAATTGTGGGCGATGGGCTAGCAACCTATCACTGCAATATCACGTTTAACCATCTACATACATACATACATACATACAGTCACGCCTCTTTCCCACTGGGGTAGGCAGATACCACTTTGTTCCACTTGCTACGATCCTGGCATACTTCTTTTGCTTCATCCACATTCATTAGTCATTTCATACATGCTCGTCGATTTCGGGTACACTTGACCTGACCTGTTTCTAAAACGTCCGCGATTTGGTCATGGAACGTCCGTCTAGGTCTTCTCCTCCCAACACACCCATTCACACTTCCCGTATAACTTAACCATTAACCATCTTAGTTACCCTGAAATTGCTAAACGTGGCACTGGATTATTGAATTCAAGTGCTCTGCCTACCCCTTTTGGGAATACAGGCGTGTGAATATGTATGTATGTATGTATGGTTATGCAACTGTTCTTTTTATTTCGTTTCGAAGTTACCAGCGCGAGGTTTTCACATACCTACGTTAGCGGGAACCGTTATTACCACTAACCGAAGCTTTTTAGCGGTTATTGCATTCCGCTCGAGTTAGCAATCGTACGGAGTGAGTAGGTAGGGTCCGCTGTGAAATAACAGCACACACAAACACAACAACTCATACATACATTACAGTCGAGGACGTAGTAAGAGATGATTAAGGAATTTTAGAGGGGTGCGCCAAAGTTCACATAAAATTGCAACTTCGAAAATTGGAAGTCCGAAAATGTTTGTTCTAAAATTTTATATCATAATGATCATTACTTATAACTTGTCTTTGCGCATAACTATCGTAACACCGAATTAGTTAAGTCCTAAAGAATGTTTGTCCTACTATTGATAACTCTAAATTCTAATTACCTAAAGCGTAATGTTCCTAACATGGATTGTCCTAACGTATTCTAAATTAAGGCAGGCCAGATTTCGGTCAGGTTAGGTACGACGACGAGCGAAGCGAGGAGGAGTGTTAGGTAGAACCGTGACCCCACAGCACGCGAGCCGAGCGAGCGTAGCGAGTGTGCCGCGGCAGCGGCCGGCGAAGCGCTATAACGAGCGAGCGAAACGTCAGAACCACCGAGATTGATAGTATCAGGTCAGATTTCGCTCAGATTATTATAAAAATCATTATGACTCATGATGAATAGTTGAAAATGACATTATGTTGTTTAAAAATCTGCCTACAGATAATTATGACCAATGAATGATGTTTGTAATACAAATTTATATACAACAAATTTGTAGGCAAAAAAATTATGACAAATGATTATTATGATAAAAAAACGTTAGTATGAAAAATAATATGACATGTAATGTTAGGTGAGACAATATGGACCCATTGTAGAGATTATTTTGACGCTTTTCATTATTGTTTCTTATTCGCGATTCTACACAATATATTTGCCGCGGCTATCTTTAAAAATTATGCTGAATTACGAATAGGTTTTAGGCGATAGGTTTGCAATGTCACTATTATACCTCTCTCGTGTTTTATAACGTAAAATTATCCTAAAAGTGGCTAAGAAATGTGAAACTGTCATAGTCTTATCTGCGTAACATTTCGTGTGCTCTGCCTACCTCACCCCAATCACATAGGCGCGTTTGTATGTATGTATTACTGACATAAACACGGCGACTGAATTTGCAAATGGGGAACTCTTATAGGATTACTTTGGCTGTCTGTCTGACTGTCAGTCAAGACATTTTTTCGAAAGAACACATGGGCTTATTATATATGCTAATATAATAAACCTGAAGAGTTTGTTTGTTTGTTTGAACGCGCTAATCTCAGGAACTACTGGTCCGAATTGAAAAAATATTTTTGTGTTGGATAGACCATTTATCGAGGAAGGCTTTAGGCTATATAACATCACGCTGCGACTAATAGGAGCGAAGAAACATTGAAAAATGCGGGGAAAAACGGGGAAAATGAGTCACTATTCCACGCGAACGGAGTTGCGGGCACAGCTAGTTCTGAATATTAGTAAATATCAAATGAATGTTTGCAGTCCTTTAAATTTGTGAAACAGAAACCTCTAAATTGATAAGGCCGTTTATGCTATAATGTGTAAGTATGCTCAGTTTTGACCTACTTTATGTCTTGTACGAAAGTTCCGTTAGTTAGCGTTCGGACCTGCAATCGTTCGACATCGCGATGCTACGCGGTTGACCAAAAACCGAAGTACATAGAACTAGGCAACAGTTTCAAATTTTCTTAAAAAAATCATGAAAATTCCGGAAAAAAGTTTCACAGGGGTTTTCAGACGTGTTTACTCGACTATGGTTAAAATAAAATACTCACGGTCACTTTCTAGCCACCCGTATACTCGTACCTAACTTAATAGCCTGGTGTTTTTGTATGGTTTGTAAATATAATAAAGCAGTGCAACGCGAATGGAAGCCTAACTCCCGTTTCTGCTTTAAACGTGGTAAATTGATTCAAACTCAGTGCGATTCTGCCGGTAACGTCAGCAAAACCATCATTTTTTAGTTCCAATTAGTACGGACAACTGCAGAAAAGGTAACCCCATGGTAATGCAACATTGTATGGGTGGAGGGTTATTTTTCTCTGCAGACTTTACACACCTTTACTTTAGAACTATTGTATAACGAACTCGGAATTACGATTGCGTTAAATCTGACAGGTTGAAACCCATCTCGCCTTGAAATTGAATCAAATGGTATGACGTGACGTCATGTCATGACAGTTGAAACCCATGCCCAATTTTATTGTCCATGCACGTTTTAAGCCAATTGAACGAAATTAAAACACACCTTTTTATTTTTTACGTGAATATCGTCAGAGGTGACTATGGAAATAAGTCTAAAAAATTGTCATCGTTTTGTCTACGAATACAGGCAATAATGTACGACATGTTAGTAGTTATATTGAGTCGTGGTTACAAAGACACAGTCCCCGGCACCTTAATTGGCAAGACTTTAAGTAAGCTTATTCCATGGTAAAGCAATAAGCGACTTAAAACCTCTCCAACTTAGACGCCGGAGACTATACACGCGGACTATCACGAGCAAAAAAAAGATTAATAAAAATAATTAATTCGCGAACCTTTTTTTATGCTGACCGTATAGGCTTGTCGGGAGACAAAATGAAAGGTGTTTTACAGTAAAAGTATACTTCGAGCATCCCTTTCTGCGGGAGCGGGACAAAACATCCGGCCACAAGGCGCCAGAGCGAGACAGAGCGCACATAATCAATACCATTCGCTCGTAGAAAAAAGTCGTAATGCGATTGACTGGGAATTAATTGGGAAGCTTACATGGTAGAAATAAGGTACTTTTTTTATTGGCGGCAGAAAAATATGCAATGCTAAGGGACTGGGTTTTAGAAAAGTTTCATTTTGGATTACATTCATAAATGTAGGTAGAGCCTTTTATATTTTCGGCAATTAACCGTTTGCTTGCGTTTTTGTTATTCCGCTTATTTTGTTTCGCAATCGGGCGGTTTTAATGATTTGTTTATGTTCTAAAACGTCAGCCGGTTTTTTTTGGCTTAACCGTATTCAATTCTGCACAGTTCGTTTTCAATTCTATATTTTCATAGCTTTTGCCCGTGGCTCCGCTCGTGTTAAATTCGGGGTATCACAGAAGAGATAGCACACATACCAATTTATAGCTTTCTAAATTGAAAACTTCCACCCCTCACTTTAGGGAAATGGGGGGTTTTGAAGAGACAAAAAGTAGCCTATGTCACTCTCCATGCCCTAAACTATCTCTTCCTAAAAAATCACTTCAATCCATCGCTCCGTTTAGCCGTGAAAGACAAACAAACAAACAAACACACTTTCACATTTATGTATTGGTACGGATTCTGCTCTCTGAATAACCTTAGGTAATGAAAAACTTGAAGTCAACTTGTTATTTTACATAATTTGGTCCATGGTAATATAACTTTATGTTTCAGATGATGGCAATCAAACAGTCGCTGTAATAGTTTGGCTGTGTACTATTTTGTATGCTCTGCCTTTTTCTGTTTAGAAAGACATGCGTGATGTTTATTTATATACATGTAGGCGTCCTATTAGTTAGAAAACCGACAATGGAATTAATTTTACTTGATATTAAGGACTGGTTCATTTTACTTATATCCTGTTTTGTGGCGACCTTTTTCCCTTTTCGTCATCAAATAATTTGACATATAGCATTTAAATCCACAGTTTTTGCAATTGAATTTTTGACGATATTGTTATAAAATTGTGCCCATTTTTGTTTCTTTTGACAATCGAGGATCGTTTTATGAATAGCTGGCATTCAACATTAGATTTACATGTAGTATTGTTTCCAAAATAAAACAATGAAGTCAATCTATTTGTCGCCAAGTATTTTAATAGAATCATAAGCTTCCTTTTTTTAGACGTAGTATAGCTCGACACAGCAATGTACAGTTGAAATAAAATGGTATCCCACGGAACCCCAAATAATCCAATGTATCAGCTAAATAATACCACAGCTACATTTAACTCCGTGACTTTCGCATAAAAAATAACGTCCCCCGGTTCATTCAATTATAACCATCAAAACATGAATTCTCATTCGCAGTACGGACATGTCCGACGTGTCACATGTTAATAAATTTAAAAAGGTTTGGCGTCGCTGCCTCTGAATTATGGCTTGGCCACGGTTAGGGGCAGAGAGCAACGCGGAGAGAGTTTGAACTGTAAAAGGCAATTTTAGTTTCAAATATATGGAAGAGGTACTATAAAAGTGACAGGTTGCTAGCTGTCTACAGCATTGTCGTTAGTTGCCTCTTACGACATCCACGGAAAAAATGGAGAAATGTTATTCTATCCCGACCCCACACAAGCCTCACTTCTGCCATGTGTTTTCAAACCGAAAATCATGCTAGAAGTGGATGCTAAGCGTGAAATAGTCATAATCATGGTTTTGTCTATGTCACGTTTTGAGTGCTCTCTCTACCCCATTTGGAAACATAGACGTGATGGCATGTATGTATGTTAGTGTCACTATTACTCATTAGATGTCGCTTTATGCAATTCTTACTTGGTAACGTTAGGCTTAACTAGAAATCCTAAGAGCTTCGAATTTTTGATAGCTATCGAAGCAGAGATTGTAAATCTATTTCAGTTGAATTCAAGAATAAAGTACTAGTTAATATGAACGGTGTTCGTTCTTTAAAATCCCGGAGTTCATGGTTTTGTCAAACTAACTGTGCAATAAACCGCTCACTGTAAGCTGGCTGCACGATTCTAATGCAGTCATGTTGCGGTTGAAGTCCATCTCCAATGGCTCCAAATAAACACTGTTTTTTAAAAATAGAATAAGTCTCGACTACAGAGGCAGCAAAAATATGTCGTCATGTGTTTCATATTTAGAACACTTCTCAACGTGGAAAGCGTAGTGAAGATCCTATAGGTTCGTTGCGCAATTCTTTGTAAAGGTCAGTTTCATCGTTCATCAGCCTTTTAAAACTCCCAAAATACTTTCCTGATGCTATATTGGTACTCGCTAAACTAATGTCGATAACTCCCACTCACCTTTTAAATTAACATCTCTTTTCATTGTCACTGTTGCATGAAAAATATCATGCCACAGTTTTCTTCATTTCTGTCTCATTTTAACTTTGCCATAATGCCAGACTTTTTTGCCTGACCAACGTGTTAGTCAAACCACGATTTTACGGAACATTTTTTTATAGCGCCACCTATCATCAACTAGGAGAACTTCTACTGAAAATGTCACATAAGTCAACAAAATGGTTCTAAACCGCGCTAAGTTTTGGAATCTAAAACTCGGAGCACAAATACCTAGTAGAAATTTTATTCATGGTGTAAGCTAGGCCTAAAACTATGGTCTATTCTTTTAGGTACTTAAAAAAAGATTAACACACCCGACAAAGTTAATAATCGACACTTTCTATTTTAGTCGCATTACACTCACCTTGTAATGCGACTAAAATAGAAAGTGTCGTATTTAATGTAGCAACACATACCTTACGTGATTTTTGACTTTGTCAGGTTGGCTTTGTTTGTTTACCTTTTTTTTAAATACCTAAAAGAATAGACCATAGCTGGTAAACTATGTTTTTTGTCTTGAAAAACAATAATAACTCACGTCTTAAAACGAGTTTAGCTCGACATCTTTCAGGCTAGTACAGAGTGTATGAAATCCGTGCAGAATCGCAAAAAAATTGAAAAAAACTGAGTCCCTCTCGCCACGTCTCTGGCTGCGGTTAGTGTTTGTACTCTTGCGCCGGCAGAGGTCGCCAACGGTTGGTCCGGGTAATTTATTTAGAATTATACTTTTTCTGCTCCATGTAACAGGGTGTATCATTTTCTATTTGTGACTTGACGTGTAAATTATTTTTTAACGCTATGGGGAAATTTTAAACGGTGTTTTATGAATATGAAAAAAATAATTAGGTGTTTTGTAAGCTGATTTGAAAAGTGTTCAATTCAGATTTGCTACTACTTTTAGGGTGAGGTTTTTTTGGATACGCTGAGTCTTGTAATATAATACATACAATCATGCCTGTGTTCCCAAATGGGGTAGGCAGAGCACATTTATTAGGCACTATTTACCCTTTTCTCTAACTTGGTACTTTCTAATGCTAAAACTGGCTACCAAACGTAAAATAGTCATAGTTTTGTATATAACGTTTTGTGCGTTCTATCCTCGTTCTGTCTACCCCATATGAGAATACAGGCGTGGTGATGTACGTATAAATAACACCAGGTAAGGTAAACGTCCCTGTGCTCGACACTGACCCAATACTTGGCACTTGCAGCCTTATGTCATAGTAAGACAGGTGACAGATGGATGTCATCTACAGGGCGTTGAGGTGTCGAGCATTGGTACATTTACCTTACCTCACCGACTCCTAAAAACACTTCCAAACCAACCTTAGTCCAGTGGCTCTCGGCAACGTATCTCCCGGAGTGTTTACCAGAGCCGTAGTTAAGCTAAACACAAATACTTGAGCGGCTTGCATGTCAGCTATTCCTGTTGGCTAAGACGCGACTAAGGAAAATAGGTTTAGGTAGGTATGATTTAGGCGACAGGCTAGCAACCTGTCACTATTATACCTGTTCCACCTGTTATAAAATCTAAATAATCTAAAATGGCTGCGAAGCGTGATAATAAAAGTCATAATCATGGTTTTATCTACGTCACGTTTCGTGTGCTCTGCCTACCCCATTTGCGAACACAGGCGTGATTGTGTGTGTGTTTGTATAATAATGGCGGAATGGTAGCCTGTCGCCTAAAATATACCTTAATCTATTTCCTTAGTCGCGTCTTACGATATCCACGGAAGAAATGGAAAGGTTTTACTCTAAAAACACTTCCAAACCAACCTTAGTCCAGTGGCTCTCGGCAACGTATCTCCCGGAGTGTTTACCAGAGCCGTAGTTAAGCTAAACACAAATACTTGAGCGGCTTGCATGTCAGCTATTCCTGTTGGCTGCATTAAGCGTGGGACGAGCCACGAGCGGTAGCGGTTTAGGATTTACATCGCTACCACAGTTATTACTTAATTACGCTTGATTTAATTACCTTTTGACGTTCGGGCGCGTTACAGCGACCGTGGTCACGAGTAGACTCAGGTGATTAAGTCCCGCGTTCATGTAAATATGAGAGAGAATTACAAAATTGTAATACATTATACCTACGTCACCCCTGTAATCCTAAATTAGGTAGGAAAAAGTTACATAAACAGAACTAGGTATGACTATTTCACAGGAGACCTACCTTATTTTTTAAGTCAAGTGGTACCGCCGTGTGGTGTCGGGATACAATATTACCTCTCCATATCTTCCGTGGATGTCATACCTACCTAAGAAGCCACTAAGGAAATAGGTTTAGGTATGCTTTAGGTAACCTGTCACTATTCTACCTCTTCAATCTTTGCAGACCTAAAACCATGCTAAAAGTGGCTGCAAAGCGTGATATAGTCATGATGTCCTTCCTTAGTCGCCACTTACGATATAAGCAGATGAAATGGAGGCATTATTCTAAACCCGACACCACACAAAATAGGTACTTTGCACTTTCCTGAGAATTTAGTACAGAGAAATAGTGCACGCTTTCAAGATGAAATTACAGTGAGACTCACTCATAGTGAAACTTTCAGTTAATACACAGCTTAAATTGTCCATAGCTCGCTCAAATTGTAGAAACCGCGAAGCTGCTGCCAAACACGCACTGCCCGCTACCGCTCTATTGGAACGAGTGGTCGGATTCTTAGAAACCAATACCGACGCACGACTACTTTTGTTACTATCGTCATTGATTGTCAAAAGAAGAACCAACGAGCCTATATGAAACGATCTGTGACATTTCCAGAGAAACAGTTTCCGTGTGGTGTCGAACAGGCTAGCAACCTGCCATTATTATACCGGCCAACTTAAACATGAAAAACTAATCTACAAAGCGTCAAATAATCATAATTTAGACTATGTAGCGTTTCGTGTGCTCTGCTTATCCTATTTGGGGATAAGTACAGGCATGATTTATGTATCCCTTTCCGGCCGAAAAACTCTTTTTGCGAAAGTGTTACTAAAATGCCAATGAATTGTATTGTTTTGCTCCATAATCACTGAGAAAATACGAAAAAAAAATCCTGTTGCTCTAAATCATCCTAAAACTTAACTGCACGATCGTGTGGGTTCGGACTTTACACGTAAAATGCACAATCGAGCAAAAACTCAAAAAACACACATTTTTATTAAAATAAGTTTGTTTTTATGTAGTTATAATTAGTCTCAAATTACTCATTATTTATTATTACATAATTAAGTCTCAGAAACCGAAATTTAAATTCTTTATAACATCAATCACAATCAATTAAACTAAGTATTTTTGAATTTTATCGTCAAACTCGGGTAAGTGATCATATTCATCGTATAACAGAGGCTTAGCAGCCTTTTGGTACTTTCTTGCTATCACTGGCATCCATCTGGTATCTCATATCTGGCATTGGATTCCATTATTGAGTGCGACGTCTCTTTTTTGGTATTTTGCCATACATTTCTTGGAGTTCGAAGCGAAAATTGCGCAATAACAATTTAAATTTCGGTTTCCGAGATTTAATTATGTAATAATAAATAATGAGTAATTTGAGACTAATTATAACAATATAAAAACAAACTTATTTTAATAAAAATGTTTGTTTTTTTTAATTAACCCACACGATCGTGCAAATTTTTTTTAACCGTTTACATTTCGCGTGAAATGATAAGTATACTTCTACATTTCTATTGATTTATTAAGTTAACCTCGTTACATATGCGAATCGTGCATTAAATTACCACCAGGTTATCAAAATAATACAAAAATATGTACTCATGTATTGTGCTACTCCCGTCAAAAAACGCCGCCATAGTCGGGAGTGTCGTGCGACCGACAGACACTAGAAACTTACCCTTTTCATATGCCGCGAGTGCGGCTAGTATCTGCACGATCGATCGGTATCGGCTTGGTCACGAAAAGATGATTTGCGCGCACTCAGGATTTTTTTTAAGTTATTTGCACGCTTGTATCGACTCGGCCGGAAAGGGGTATGCTCGCCTGTTGCTTAAACCCTCATCTGTTTCTTTAATTGTTTTTACGATACCCACGCCAAAAGCAAAACTCATAATTTTAGTGTAGGAGTAATACCTCGAGTCTTTCTTAACTTGCACCACACCACGAAGACCACTAGACACTCATGAATATCGGAACTCACATAGTTTAAGGACCGAAGCTCATATTTGCTGAAGGCATGCTGATGTGATGATGCCTTAACTGAGTATGCTAGTTTGTGCACTAGGCTTTAGTTAATATATCACTGGACAATTTTTACACCAATCACCTAGTCCCAAAGTAGGCAATTTAATGCCTGTGTTATGGGTACTAGACAACGGATAAACTTACTTATATACAGATAAACATCCAAGACTCGAAAACAAACATTCGTATTCATCATACAAACATCTGCCCCGACCGGGGATCGAACCCGGGACCTTGAGCTTCACAGTCAGGTTCTCTAACCGCTGGGCTATCCGGCCGTCAAAGTTAGGTTAGCAACATAGAGAAGAGTAAAATAAATGATTTTTGAAATGGTGTAAGGTTTAAGTTTAAAAAAGGTTTCTTTCAGCCCATACTATTTCAAATACGTACGTACAAGAATAAAGCCTGTGCTCCCAAATGGTGTAGGCAGAGCACACGAAACGTGACATAAACAAAATCATGACTGTTTCCCGTTTCGTAGCCACTTTTAGCATAATTTTTGATAGAAGACATATTATTATAATAGTGACAGGTTGCTAGCCTGTCGCCTAAAGCGTACCGAAACCTATTTCCTTAGTCAACTCTTAGGCTCAATTCACACCAGAAGAGCAGCGCAGCGCGGCGTAGCGGAGCGCAGTTTCAGTGTCATGAGAATTTCAACTTTATTTTCATTACAATAAGACTTATTATCGCATAAAAAAAATTACTAACGACGCGCGCGGATGCCCGCGGATCCGCGGGAATTCCAGCGCATTCCATAAACATGCGCGAGCTGTCGCGGGAATGCCCGAGGATGCTCGAGTAGTCGCGACGGCCGCTGTCAATACATATGTCAATATGTCAATAATTATGTAAATTCCAGCGACTTCCTACGTATTCCAGCGGCTTCTCGAGCATTCTCCACGGAGCGGGTCGCTGCGCTACGCAGCACTGCGCTGCTCTTCTGGTGTGAATTGAGCCTTACGGTATCCACGGAAGGAATGGAGAGGTTATATTCTAACCCGACACCACACTGGATGATGTTGATGCATGTCTTAAGTACTTAATATTTTACAATATTCAACCTTTTCCTATCACACGATAGGAGGCAGAGATGAGATGATAGGAAGAGAGGTGATGATGGTGGAAGCCATGTGGTGTTTGGTTTAGAATACCACCTCCCCATTTCATCCGTGGGTGCCGTCGAAGGCAACTATGGAAACATCACACCTCTATTAAATCATCATCATCATCATCAGCCTGTAGTGTGGGCTACGCCACACTCACACTCTCCCACTATTAACCTATATATAGGACCTACACATTATATTAAATATAGTCATAAAGCAACACTTGTTCTTTCTATACGTCTCCTACATCGCTCCTCCATTACATGGCGACCCTGCCAGTGCCGCTACCCCGTGCGGTGCTGGCGGCGCGCTGCGCCACCAGTGTTACGA
>BHDV01042996.1:34887-48796 GCA_005406045.1 Adoxophyes honmai | reverse complement strand
GCTTCTGAGCTAATAAAGCACGCTTTGCATGACTGCAGTTGCCCCAAAGAAGAATTCCATATCTTAGTACTGAACCGACGTATCCGTGATATGCCTGTATTGCCGTCTCTTTTGAGCTTATTTTAGTCAGCCTCCACAAAGCGTATGCAAACGAATTAACTTTGCTACATAATTTGCCAATATGCTCATCCCATGACAGCCTGTCGTCCAGGCAAATGCCCAAAAACGATGAAAATGAAAATGCCCTAAAATTGCTAAACGTGGCACTGGATTTTTGAATTCATGTGCTCTGCCTACCCCTCTAGGGAATACGGGCGTGAGAATATGTATGTATTCTAAAAGCATATTTTAACGGTTAAACTGACCCTTAAAATGCAACATAAGAAAGACCACATTACATAGATCTCTCTCCAGGCAGATGTTAGCCTGGGGACCGAAGTCCACAGAGAGAAAGATGAAAGTTCCATTTCCCGATCATCGAAACTTAGTTAGTGCGATGTAGGATCGTTTAGTTCGGCTATTCGACGCATGTGGCGCTGGGGCGCTACATATACCTTACCTTAACCAACTTGCTTTCCTTAGTCGCTTCATCCTTATCCTCACTAATATTATAAATCGGAAAGTGAGTTTGTTTATTTGGTTGTTCCGCTTTCACGCCGTAACTACTGAACCGATTGCTTTGAAATTTTGCAGACGTAAAGATAGAAGTCCGGACTGATAGGGTACTTTTTATCCCGGAAAAAATTATGTTCCCGAGGGAATGTTCGCTTTATACCGCAATAGCCGAATTCCACGCGGGCGAAGCCGCGGGCGGAAAGCTAGTACGACATACACGGAAAAAATGGGGAGGTGGTAATTTAAACCCGACAAGCCGACAACACAGACTTGATAATGAAGCAAATAAATGTAGGTATAGATCAAAAAATCCGGTAAATAGTCCAATAAATACTACAGATATAGTACAGATCATGATAAAACAGTCCGTATCTTCAGTCAATGTTCGCATAAGCTATTAAATATTTGTATTTCGTTACCGGGAAAGTTTGTTTGTTCGGTGTGAATGGAAATGTTCTCAATGAGCCATTATTCGGTGACAAATGCTTATTGAGGGGAAAATAAAACGCCAAAGGTCAAGAAAGAAACAAAGAAACAAAGAAAAAACGTTTATTGACACAAGGACAGAGCAAGTTGACATAATCTATACTAATATTATAAAGCTGAAGAGTTTGTTTGTTTGTTTGTTTGAACGCGCTAATCTCAGGAACTACTGGTTCGAATTGAAAAAATATTTTTGTGTTTGATAGACCATTTATCGAGGAAGGCTTTAAGCTAGATATAATATCACGCTGCAACTGACAGGAGCGAAGAAACATTGGAAAATGTGGAAAAAAACGGGGAAAAATTGTCACTTTTCCACGCGGACGGAGTCGGGGGCACAGCTACTACTTAAATAATTTTAAACAAAAAAAAACGGACTTCAAATTAGCAGTATTTTGAAAGTATTCTGTTTCCTGAATGTAAATTCTTGACTTCATCAACAAATTACTGAAAACGCCGTTCATGTCCCTACAACATTTTATTTTGAAGAGTTAAATAAGTACAATACACTTGTGCCATAATGATGTCCCGTTAATTAATCAATTCAAGTAGAGATAGTTCATCACTTCTTCATTTCTTCCTTGGATGTCCTAAAAGGCGACTAATGAAATAGGTTAAGGCATCCTTTAGGCGACAGGCTAGCAACCTGTCACTATTGTAGCGCCCCAGCGCCACATGCGTCGAACAGCCGAACTAAACGGTTCTACATCGCGCTAACGAAGTTTCGACGAACGGTTGCATAAATACAACTTCCAACTTCCTCTCTGTGGACTTCGGTCCCCAGGCATAACATCTGCCTGGAGAGAGATCTCTATTGGAGTCTTTCCCACACTATTATACTACCTCTTCCATCTTTGCAAACCTAAAACTACGCTAGAAGTGGCTGCGAATGCTAGTCATACTCATGGTTTTGTCTGTCACGTTTCGCATACTATCTCTACCCCATTTGGGAATATAGGTGTGATTGTATGTATGTATGTATGTAACTAAACCCTCTGACCTGGTAAACTTGATTAATACTACATACATACATATTCTCACGCCTGTATTCCCAAGAGGAGTAGGCAGAGCACATTAATTGAAAAATCCAGTGCCACGTTTAGCAATTACAGGGTAACCAGATGGTTAAACGTGATATTGCAGTGACAGGTTGCTAGCTCATCGCCCACAATACACTAAAGGCCGGCGCTGACTGCCGGCATGGCACGGCAGGTCATGGCAAAGGATTTGTTACTTTTACTTATATAACTATTTAAATCTTATTACTATGAGTTTAGAATTCATGTTACTTTATTTTGATACAACGATGCCGCGGCATTCCACAGCATGCCGAAGCATTCCACGGGTTATTTTATAGGATGCTGCGGCATAACTTGCCGTGCCGTTCCGTGCCATGCCGGCAGTCAGCGCCGGCCTTTACCCTTTCACAGAGTCGACTCTTACGACACCCACGGGAAGAAAGGGGGTAGGGCTGTTCTAACCCGGCACCACACAAGAAATTTAATACTAACGTTTTCTATTTAGGAACATAGGCGTTATTGTATGTATGTATGTAAAATTATAAGTTTTTAATCAACCGTGTAATTTGTGTTCTCCGTCGCAATATTAACGACAAGACGTTGAATAATATTGACAAACGTTTTTGGCACGGGCGTAGCGGCAAATACGCACTAGGTATTGTGAGTCTGCCAACCTGTGATTAGGGTTGCCAGCTCATTTTTCAAATTAAAGCACATTGTTTCGGTACTAGGAAAAAGTATATGTATAAAAGTAAAGAACTTTCACTGTTAGGTATTTATTATTTTTTAAAACATTTTTTTAATTTTGTACTTTAGATCAAATTGATCGTTAATCGAAAAATTTCGTTTAACGAAAAAATATTAACGAGTTTTTAAGATTCTTAAAATCGAATCATTGTCGTATACTTTATTACTCTTAAAGTGTAGAGTACCTAGAATTATCTGAAGAAATGAATAATACTTTATTTTGTAAAAGATTTCATACAGTAATCGAAAACTGACTTAAATTTCTTCATAGGGTTCAATTTTACTTTTATTTTCATTTTGGCGATCCTTTTGTGAATTGATTTAATATAAACCATTTATTTTAATTGTAGGTATTATTTTTTTTTTTAATTTTCTAATCTGGCTTTTTTTTGACACGTTTGAATACAGATTGTCATGTTTTGAAATTACATTGGATTCCCTGACATATATTTGTAATTGTATTTACACATACATACATATTCTCACGCCAGTATTCCCAGGAGGGGTAGGCAGAGCACATGAATTCAAAAATCAAGTGTCACGTTTAGCAAATTCAGGGTAACCAGATGGTCAAACGTGATATTGTGGTGACAGGTTGCTACCCCATCGCCCACAATACCTACACCAACCCTTTCCCAGAGTCGACTCTTACGACACCCACGGGAAGATAGGGGGAGGTGCTATTCTAACCCGGCACCACACGGGTACTGTATTTATAATTACATAAATGTGCCTATTTCATTATTTACCAACTATTGTTTAAAATCTCACATGAAAATTAGGTATGATTGTGTTTTTCAAAGTGAAATAAATGAATCTAATTTAATTTAATCTAATCTACATGTGACAGGTGGCAACCCTACCTGTGATGTATGTGGCAGTATGATTTATTTGAATAACATTTGCGGATATTATGTTTACGGGTTAAGTATGTACATAATTATGTTGCTAAGGTCACACCTTTTAGTAGCGACACATCTATCTCTACCAATATTATAAAGCTAAAGAGTTTGTTTGTTTGAACGCGCTAATCTCAAGAACTACAGGTTGGAAATGAAAAAATATTTTTCTGTTGGATAGACCATTTATCGAGGAAGGCTTTAGGCTATGTGTATAACATCACGCTGCGACCAATAGGCGCAAGCGCGAAGAAACATTAGAAAATTTGGAAAAAAAAACTGGGAAAATTATTAATGTTTGAGAGCTTTCGATGCGGCCGCTGCAAAAACGGTTTAAGATACCTAAAAACATGTATTATTATATGTATTTCTCTTTAAATAATAAAATAAAATGTCTGCGACTACATGTAGACAATAAGTAGTAGCTTAGATTTGCCTTAGAACCTGCAGTTCGTCTGTAGAAGCCTTAGGAAAATGTGGAAAAAGACAAATACACAAACTTAGCTGGTATTTTCCTTAAAGTAATAAATGTCGTCATCAAATTTTAATCGTAATTATGAAAATACCTAAATTACTATCAGGGCAATGACCTTGGTAGCAAAATATATCTTTATTATTGATTTTATCATACATATCTATCGCTATCTTGAGTTGCATTAGTACTTAGCAAACTAATGCATTGCTAGTTCTAACGAAATTTATGACAGATAAGGTATATAGGTTTAAGATAAAATTACTTACCTTGTATTGTATATTTATCCAATTAAGTATATGAATTATGAAAATGGTTTTACGTATACAATCAAAGAATTAAATAAATATACGTAAGGAAAAGTTTTTTGTGTAAAAAAACAAACATTGATGAACGTGGATGAAGCAAAAGAGGTATGTCAGGATATCGTAGCGAGTGGAACAAAGTAGTCTCTGCCTACCCCTGTGGGAAAGAGGCGTGACGATATGTATGACATGTATGTATCTATGTAACAAACATTAAAAAACTGGTTAAGTGCGAGTCGAATTCGAGCTGGAAGGGTGTACATACCAAAAACTGCAAATCAAGATTGTTGTATGAGAGCCCCCTTAAATACTTATTTTAATTTAACGAAATTATATTTTTTTAAAGTAGATAGGTATGCAACTAAAAATGTTGTGAATATTATAATATGAAGTGTCTACCCGTTGCCGTTAATTATCAAAAACACCCAAAAATCGTGATTATTTTATTTTTAGTATCTGTGAAAATTTCAATAGTCTAGCTACCACGGTTCGTGAGATACAGGCCTGTAACGAACGGACGGACAGACGGACAACGAAGTCTCAGTACTAGAGTCCCGTTTTTATCCTAAAAAAAAAACATAACCTCGTTGGTTTGTGATTATCTCTATAAAGACTAAGACTATTTTCTTCGTATTATTAACCATTGTGCACTAGAAACAATATGTAATTAAACTATATTAACAGATAACTGTACCTACTCGTGTATGTCACGTTCATTATTGACCAATTGTTATTACAAACAAAGATAATAAAAATAATTCCATTGAGGTGATGTAAACGACGTTTATTTGAAGGTTTCGTTGCATTTCGTAATCCCCATAAATTGGGGGGATTGCTTTAGAAGCTGGTAGCACCAAATTTGACATAAATAAAAAAAATTGCAAAGTTTTGGCGCGAAATGCCGTTAAGGTTAGGTGTCCTTCTCCCAGCTATCTGGTCCCTCCCAAATTTTTTTGTATGTATGTTAATTTTTCAAGTTCCTGATGTGTGATTGTGTGCATGATAATTGGCGATGAGGCAGAATTATTTGTTTTTGTTGTAGGTAGTGACCAACTGACTTCTAAAACAACGTTCATCGCTGCACCCAAAGCAGAGCAAACATCTTTTGGTCACCGATCACTTGTAGCTCTCAACCTAGACGCTGGCAAAATTGTCCAACCACTAATGGACAGACGCCATTAATAAAAAAAAAAAAAATTAGGTGCAGCATTTTCGTTCTATAAAATGTTTATAGTGCAGTTTGTAAGTTAAAGAGGTATAATTTTGTTAAAAAACGATCGCGTGAAGTGAACGTTGTATGGAACAGTGATTTATAGTGAATAGGGCATAAAAAAATAGTATGACGTCATCGTAACGTTACCGAGCGTTACACTTTTTCATAAGTGACTCCCAGCTCAACCTAATTTAAGACGTTGTCACGTCAAAAATGAGCTCGTAAAAGTAACAAGTGTTATTTCTACAAGATGTTATTCAACTTCACTTTTGTATGTTTACAAATCTTGCAAGGAAGATTTGAACCACTTCCAACAGACCGATTGAGCTAAAACTTGGTATAACTACGTAACTTGGATGACAATACGATATTTCGGTAGCGGACTTCTGGTGGGCCAACCGGGTCTGTCTCCAATGGAGGGAACTCTTCAACGGTTGGTCTGATTGACTTGAAATCTGGTGCACAATGAAATACAGTTGCCAAAAACTGCAGTCGGCAAAAAAAGCATGTATCAAAAATTTTTTTTGTTGGTACGCTTATTCTCAATTTGTTGCTTCTTCGTTACAGTCAACTGTGTCTTAATCTCGACGCATCAACCTGTCCACCGCATTCGTGGCTGAATGGCCATAGATTCCTTTGCTTTGATAAAAAAAATTGGCTGACAGGGCTTTGTGATGTTTTTTTTAGTTCTGTCGGCCAGTATCTAAGTGAAAAGTGAAAAAAAACTTACTCGGACACTAAAATTCTTCTGTCTCTTCTCCAAATTCTGCAACCGTTTCTCCATCCTTAACAGTTTGTTTTTGAAATCATCGGCAATGCATCGACAGAGGTTAAGCGACTCTCCGAATATCGTCATCTTGCATTTGAGATCTTCGAAGTCACAGCGGAAGCTGAAATTGGCACAAATTTAACCACTAGCCCCACCTATCGTTGAATAGCAGAACCTCTACAAATTAACTACTAGCGCCATCTAACGTCGAGAAGTAGAACCTCTACAAACGTCATTTAAGTCATCAACTGTCCGTTTTCTAAATCGCGGTAAATTCGAAGATACATAAACACAATCACGCCTGCACAACATGGATTGTTGAGCCACTTACCTATGTTTGTAACTTGGTCGTGTAATACTAATCCAATAGCTGACATCTAGTCTGTCACATCGGTCATTGATTACACGTCTAAATTGCGAACTGTGGCAAGTGGCTCAACAATCCTGGTTCGTGACTGTACATCAACACATACAAATACATAACATGAACAGCATTCATTCAAATTAACACCTTAATTTTGTAGCAGTAACGTTTAATAACAAATGTAAACTACCGTTAGAAGCAGTGACGTAGCGTCACGTGCGTCGAAAAGACAACTGAGCGTCTAGTGTATTGAAAACGATGATGAACTCGATATCGAATTCGTTTGCGAGTTGTCGCAAAATTGTATGGAAACTTGAGACAGCGCCGCCAGCGGAACGTTTGCACAACTGCCACGATCGAGACGTTTCCATACAATTCCGCGTTAAGTCGCAAACGAATTCGATATCGAGTTCATCATCATTTTCAATACACTAGACGTTCTGAACCAAAACTCTGCAGTTGACGCGTGCAGACTTTTGCTTCCGACATTTTTTGAGCGTGATTGGGAGTCTAGTCGTTTATTGTACGTCAGTGCTACTGAAATATACAGGGTGGAAAGTTTCAATGGGCCCTGGAGGGGAACTACTCTAAATCTTTTAGGTAGCTCATTTTGCCGAAAGGAAACATTCCTTCATTTTTTGTTGTTCACAGTTGATGTCAAAAATCGCTTCAAAATTGATACATTTCAAAGCGAACTGACACTAAAACTGTCGAATTAAACATTTAGATTTAGATTTAGATTTTTGGTGCGTTAGACAATAGCGCTGCAGTACTAGGCATTGGTAAAAAACATGTAATAAATATTCAATTTCGTGGATATCTCGTACTTATCTAAGTGTAAGAGTAAATGTTTGTTAGACAAATTTTATCCTAAACAATAGTCCTACCGATTTGTATAATATTATTTGTATATTTTTTTTTTTTAATTTTTAGTTGGTTCCATGTTGGTTCGATTCCCGGTTGAGACAAGCAAAATTTTAAAAATCTTTTAATGCAGTTTTGTTTCATTTTAAAAATAAAGGAATGTTTCCTTTCAGTAAAATTAGCTAACTAAAGGATTTCGAGTTCCCCTCCAGGGCCCATTGAAACTTTCCACCCTGTATAACACGGGCGTGGTAGAACATTACTTGTTAATCGAGGAGCTCAGCGATGCCTTGGACAAAGAAGTGATGGAAGTTCTGCTTAAATCCACGTATCTGTTCCTTGTTCTCCCGTGCTCTTGCTGCGACATCTTATTGGCTCCTGGGTCCAGGTCTGGCAACTCAGCCTTGAGCCTGCCTGGAGACAGCAAAAAACTGTTATGCATGATTTCCACCAAACGGCCGGAATCAGAAAGAATTTTATGGTCTTTAAACGATACTGAACCTTACGGTTACTGTGTTTAAAGTCTACATTTGGGGTATTTTAGGTCTAGGGCGTAAGTTGATCGGTTGCTGCTATTGCGGAAGGTCAATAATTAATACATACATAATAACCGTCACGCCTAGCCTCATTCCCTGCGGCGTAGGCACAGACAATAGAGCGCCATACGCTCCTATTCTGACATACTTCTCTCGCTTCACTCACATTCATCACTCGTCGTTTAAACGCTTACACATTAAACTTTTCTTCCCGCATGGTGCCGGGTTAGAATAGCACCTCCCCCTTTCTTCCCGTGGGTGTCGTAAGAGTCGACTCTGGGAAAGGGTTAGTGTATTGTGGGCGATGGGCTAGCAACCAGTCACCACAATATCACGTTTGACCATCTGGTTACCCTCAAGTTGCTAAACGTGGCACTGAATTTTTGAATTCATGTGCTCTGCCTACCCCTCTTGGGAATACAGGCGTGAGAATATGTCTGTATGTAAACTTTTAATAATGTATACAGTCTTACCTATGCGTGCATTCACTACCATAGATCTCCGATCGGTGTCGGACGAAGTACCAGAAGAATCGCTTTTCTTAGACATTTTTCTGATTGGAAACGCAATAATCTGATGAAGAATAGAAGATATATAGTCCAATCTCGTGCGTAACCGGAGCAAGGTGGCAAGGCACTGCGCCGTACGATGTACCATCGCGAACAGGGATTGTTGAGCCACTTACCTATGTTTGTAACTTGGTCGTGTATTACTAATCCAATAGCTTGACATCTAGTCGGTCACATCGGTCATTGATTACACGTCTAAATTGCGAACAGGGGCAAGTGGCTCAACAATCCCGGTTCGTGACCTAAGGGCCTCCGCTAGCTGACGCGTACGTGCCGCGTACCAGCGAGTCTTCATTGTTCAGACAGGTTTAGTTATTAAAATATCCGCAACTCGACTAAAATACCCTGGCGCCACCAGTAGGTATTAGGCGAAGGCTAGACGTTATATCACAATATTTATTGAACGTCTAGCCTTCGCCTTATGAAATAGTCCGCATGGTGGTTAGGGCTCATAATGTCCCACTCGCAAAATGTTCCACCAAAAATTACGTCCCTTTCGCAAATGGTCCCTTATGCAAAATACCCCAATCCCGTTACGGCCCTATCTCTAAACGTCCCATTGTTTTCGCAAAATGGCCCTTCTGGAAAAGCTTCTTTCGCAAAATGTCCCGTTCGTAAAACTTCCCTTTCGCAAAATGTCCCGCCTGCAAAATTCTTGTTTAAATAAAGAAACAAGTCTCTGTGAAAAATGTCATTTTTGGTACAAGCTATTATGTTCAACTGTAACTCATTGAGATGAATCAAATGAGCCCAAACTCGATGGGTTCGAACGGGACATTTTGCGAAAGGGACATCTTGAGAAAGGGACGTTTTGCGAACGGGACGTAATTTATGTGACGGGACATTTTGAGAACGGGAAATTTTGCAGAGAGGTCGTTTTGAGAATGGGACATTTATACAAGGGACCTTTTGCGAAAGGGACAAAGGGACATTTTGCGAGTAGGACATTGTGAGCCCTAACCCGCATGGTGTGCACTTGTCGTTTGCACGGAGCGGACGCGCGCCGCACCAGTTAGCGGTGTTCATACAATTTCTTATTAGACGGGCGTCCGTCGTGGGTAATCCGCATTAACTAGCGTAGGCCCTAAGAAGAATAACTTAGCCGCGATCTTAACAGAGCTACGTCTATTAATCCTTACTATTACTAATATTATAAATCGGAAAGTGAGTTTGTTTGTTTGTTCCGCTTTCAGGCCGCAACTACTGAACCGATTGCTTTGAAATTTTGCAGACGTAAAGTAAGAAGTCCGGATTAAATAATAGGGTACTTTTTATCCCGGAAAAAAATGATGTTCCCGAGGGAATGTTCGCTTTATACCGCAATATAACCGAATTCCACGCGGGCGGAAAGCTAGTATTAAACAAATGGGACATACACGGTTATTTCAAGTTTCGGAGTCACTTTGAGCAAAAATTTTAGGTTTTAAATTAGATCAGAACGTAAAATTGAAGACTGATGAATTAGACTACAATGGAGTTGAAAAGTGATATGGAAAATCGTAACAAAGAAGAATACCTACTCGAATAAGTTTATAATTTCACTGACTATTTTGACTAGAATTTTTAATGTTTTGACAAGTAGTGACAGAATGACAGACAGATAGAGAAGTAGGTGAAGTTACTTTTTTAATTTAAGGCAAAAGGAAGCAAGGCCATACAGCCAAGTTCGTTTGAAGTAAAGTCGAAGCCACATCTGAGGTTTATGTATTAGGTGTACATTTCAATGTTTAAAAGATTTTCCCCGAGAATACATATCGTAGATTCGTATACCAAAAAAAACCTACTAAAAAGTTAACATTTTATAACACATTAATAGAATAACCACATACCCAGATTAAAATATGCCTTTTATCTATGATTTTTTTAATAATTTGCGAAATACATCGAGAATACATTTTCTTGTTAGGTCTATACGTCACAGGATAGGCAGATGGAGGTAATAATAAAACAAAATTTAACAAGGCATCAGAGTATATTCAAATTACTCGAAAATAAAAAATAATACCTACATCTTTGTCAAATTTTAAACTACTTACACACAAATTTCATTTCAAAATTTCAGTTACTATCATGAAAAATAACATCATCGTATTCCATATATTTATTAGATCACATGAGTACACAAAAACAAAAGGCGATGAATACGTTTCGGGGCCACTTTAAATAAATAGCGACAGCTTGCTAGCCCGACGTCTACAGTAGGTATACTTTAACAGTAACATTTCCATTTTTATTAGTCCTTAGTAACCTTACGACATTCAAGGAAAAAACTGAGAGTTGTAACTCTACACCATACGGCACGTCCTGTATAACGTAACGAAAAAAAAACTGGAAAAGCCTTTTTTTAAGTTAAAAATAATAAACCTAATTTAGGTAATTTTAAGTACAAAAAGCTGTATTTCTTTTTTCTCGATTTTTGTGGGTACTCATTATTATTGATTATCTCTGTCCCTCAAAGGTTGTCTGTAAAAGATAAACTGATCTTTCCATTTTCTTATCGCAGCCGCTGTGGTGCGTTGCTCCCGATAATGGGTCACAAATTGGCCCGAAACATGTCGAGCAAATCTCGAAATAAAGTATATTCGTTTCATCTCACTAAGAGTGAGTCTCACAGTAGTTTTATATTAAAAAAGTCACTAAAATTACATTTTCACAAATATCTACTTTTGATTTATGTATCTGTATAAATAACACAATAATACTCATTACATTATGGCCCTGCGGAGACGACAGACTATCCGCGACGGACTTTTTAGTCTGCGAAAATAGACATATGGAATTATATGCAGCAACGCACACGACGCGCAAAAAGTCCGGCGAACAATGCATACAATCCACGCAGACTTTTTGTGCGCAAACTCGATCGCACAAAAAGTCTGTCGTCTGCGCTGCCCCTATGGCTAAAAAATAAATAATTAAGCGTGGTACATAGTTAACAAACACTGACTGATTACTTTCATGTATCGTTCCCATACACTTTTCAAGTCGGCTTCCCTGAAAAAAGAAAAAAAAACATTTAAAAAAAAGTTTTTCATTTTGTTTCTCATTTTATACTTAGAATCATGGGCGCTTTCGACACAAATCGAAAAAAAATCCCCAAATTTTCATACATTTTTTGATTTCATTCCGTGACCGCCATACTGAATGGATGGCAAAGTTCAATAAATATTGTCAATCTTCAATATGAGAATACTGTTGGATCACAATCTGTTCATGAATTCACTGTATTTTCCATCAATATAGCAAGACTAGACGATCAATATGTATCACAATATGAGATAAATATTGAAGATTGACAATATTTATTGAACGTCTAGCCTTCGCCTATGAAAAAAAGAGATGTATTTTATACAACTTCCAACTTCCTCTCTGTGGACTTCGGTCAGGCATAACATCTGCCTGGAGAGAGATCTCTCTATAATCTCTATTGGAGTCTTTCCCACAAAATTGCTACTGAAAGTGGGTCGCCCAAGAATGTGAAGTTACAGAGAACTCTTTACAGCTCATGACTGCCTGGTACCTTCGCTTCGTACACGTACTTATACATACATACATAATACATACATACAATCACGCCTGTATCTCCAAACGGGGTAGGCAGAGCACACAAAAAGCTATGTAGACAAAACGATGACTATTTCACGTTTTGTGGCCACTTTAAGCATTTTTTGTAGGTTTTGAGATGAGAATTGAAATGACGTGACGTTTGAGAATTTCTACTATTCGACGATAGATGGCGCTAGGCTACAAATTATGATTTTTGAAAAACTTCCACGATTTGACGAAATTAGTCATCGTTTTGTCTATGTAGCGTTTTGTGTGCTCTGCCTACTCCTATTGGGAATACAGGCGTGATGTATGTATGTAGAACTTCTACTACTCGTCGATAGCTGGCGCTAGGTATACAAATTATGACAATCGTAGAACTTTTTCTACTCGTCGATAGGTAGCGCTAGGTTACAAAACTTCTACTACTTGACAATAGGGGGCGCTAGGCTACAAAGACTTCTACTTCTTGACAATAGGTGGCCCTAGGCTATAAACTTCTACTACTTGACAATAGGTGGCCCTAGGCTATAGACTTCTACTACTTGACAATAGGTGGCCCTAGGCTACAAAACTCCTACTACTTGACAATAGGTGGCGCTAGGCTACAAATTGTCCCTATTTTTCGTTAAAAGTGAGCATACCTTAAAACGTCCATCTGCAAGGCGCACTGTTCGTACGCACAGAGAAATTGGGCCAAGTCTATTCTAGGCCAGCCACCTAGCCGTAGAGGCTCGACGCATCTGAAAGTAAATAATTATGGTTCAAACTCAGAACCTCCTTTTTTTAGTCGGTTAAAGTACTAAAACCTTCTCCTGAATGTAACAAATACTTTTCTGAAATCCGCATCCAAATAGCTTTAGCCAAACGCGAGATAATCGCGGACAAACATACATACATACATACAATCGAACTGAGAACCTCCTTTCTTTTTGAAGTCGGTTAAAAAATAATCTTAGGCCCTGCGAGGACGACAGACTATCCGCGACAGACTTTTTAGGGGCAACGCAGACGACAGACTTTTTGAGCGATCGAGTCTGCGGCGCACAAAAATTCTGCGTGAATTGTATGCATTGTGCGCCGGACTTATTGCGCGTCGTGTGTGTTACTGCATATAATTCCATAGGTTATATTTTCACAGACTAAAAAGTCCGTCGCGGATAGTCTGTCGTCTGCGCAGGGCCCATAGCATATCTACCCATTTTCCTTGTCGCATAAAACATCCACGGAAGAAATTGAGAAGTGTCATTTCAAACCGACACCACAAAGTTGTTAAATGAAGATAAAAAAAGTAAAATAAAAAAGACTTTTAAGTAAAACGATTCTATTTTAGTCTAATCAATGTATATAAAACCGTTTCACTTAAAAGTTTTTTTAACTTTTTTTTTTCGAGTTTTTAGTTTTTTTTTTAAATTGATATAGCGCACTGTATTCTCCTTGCAAAGACCTTTCAATTGATACCCATATTGATGGGGTTGATAAGAATTAGGTCATCCGCCATTTTGTAG
>BHDV01042996.1:12023-23503 GCA_005406045.1 Adoxophyes honmai | reverse complement strand
CCCCCTCCCCCCAAATTGCATTACGTAATACTTGAACGCTCCCTTACACACAAACTGGTAAAGTACAAAGGCAGACCTTTCCGTTAAGGGTAAGGGATCTCTTACAGTCAACCTTTGAGAAACAAAACAGTCATGATTTTGTCTACATAGCATTTTGTATGCTCTGCCTATCCAATTTGGGATTAAAGGTGTGATGTATGTATGTATGCAATAAAAAAACAGTTATAAATTTGTGTGTTTGTGAATGTGTGAAGATATCGTCTAAATAGTATAAGATTCGTACATTTTTTGAAAATGTACCCTAAATAGGAAAGTGAACATTTTTAAAAACATGTGTTTCAGAAAAGTTTGAAATAGTGCACATTTCATAAAAACGTTTTAATCCATAATAACATACTGTTAGTGCTAAACTACAAGACATTGTCGTCTCAGAAGTCAGCTGATGTCGAATTGAACAACCCAACAATTCTACGAATAGTTGCGAAACAAGATAGAAGGCCTTGAAATAAAAACATGAATTTTCGACGTCCATTCAATATCTAATTGGTATGTTCATATTTAATCACAATCGTCAGTATTTTCGAAGGTTTAGATAAGTGTTTGAGATGGTAATCTACATCATGCATGTATAAAAATAGCTTGTCTTAAAGATAGAATAGATCGTAGATATTAATGAGTGTTTCAGCTCAATACGTACATGAACAGCCTTCGATCCATAGCTGGTATATCTCAGGATCTATTAAAGTGTAATTACTAACGAATACGTCCACTTCTGTATACATTTTTGCGGTATTACAATGTTTTTACTGCAGAATAAAAACACGACTTTTTTGACAGAACGTTTTTGACAGATGGATGATAAAAATCCTAATGCCTTTTGGTAATGATTTTGAATCGTACTTAAATGATAGTAATCTAATATATATGTACTAAAATTAACACATTTTTTATATTTTTACCAAATTTTTAAGTTTTTTTTTCATATTTGTTGTTTTATTGACGTAATATTTTTATTTCTTTGTTTCCTTTAAACCCAATGCAATATCAAAACGCACAGACAGCTTCGTTCAAAACATAGCACTCGTTACAGTTGATATTAACTTTTTGTGACTTTTTGATCCGTATTCAATTTCGAAACGAGTGTTTTCTGTGTTAAACAATTTTTGATGACAATTTCTTTAGTTGCGTAGTATATAAAGCCACTTTCCAGCTACAACTAATTACAAAAAAATAAAAGAATGTCTCTTGTCAAAACCATGCATCTGATAAAAACTAAACTTTTCGAACGTCCGAACAAAGCAATTGATTTTTTTTCCGTGAAAGATAAAAATCGTGATTTTTAATTCGTCTTATTTTGTAAATACAAAGGTAAGCTATTATTTCTTAAACTTCACTCAATTACTTGTCGGTTTAAAGTCCGCAGCCACTATCAAAACCTCCTTCTTTGAGGTAAATCCTATACTTCGCAACCGATGTTTTTAAGACCAAAAATAGACGATCCTAAAGTACAAATATACATAATACAGCTTTAATAACTCTTGTAGCTTTGCCAAAACTCGGTATTACTTTCCAATAGTTCAATAAAATGCTCTGTAGGCCAAATAACTCCTAATTTCTGAGGTTTTTTTTTCAAATACCGATAGACACCGGTTGTTTTTTTTGTCCGCTAAGACGCAGGTATCGATTCTTTTTTTATTCAAGACTTGCTTTTAGCGTCTCTCAGGTATTTTCTGTCTGTAGCACCTTATAAGATACTTTTTATCTGTTTTTTCATACCAATAAAAGATTATGAAAGGTTTAACATATAGAAAATCTCATTTGATTCTCATCCATGTGATAGGCCGCGTTTTGTTTCGGTCTAGAATATAATTTGCATGGAACATGCCATATTTCAACGTCTTTTGCCGAAAAAAAAAGTAAATAAAATTTTCTCCACTTGTTGCTAAATTATTTGACTGAGAAATATTAACACAACAAAAATAAAGGTAAATATTTCTTATTAATAATAGTGATACAGAAAAGAAATGCAATATGCAACATTAACAGTATTCCTTGACTTAATTTTATGAAATTTTTTAAATTTATCCAAAGGACATAGTACCTAAAGTACCTATGGTAAATGTGGTTTCAGTCAAATATTCTGAAATTTTGATATGTTATAGATTTGAGTGCCCTGAACAAAAGTCTATATGGGTGCAACCACGGTTTCCGGGTCCCTTTCCATGTTATGCTCGATTTTGTACATTCAGCTGCAGAGAAAAGTAACCCCCCGCCCATACAATGTTGCATTACTATACTAGAGACCTTTAGGCACTTAAAAGATGGTAAACAATCTTGATGTGTCTTTTTATTTAAACATACACTTTATAAATCAAAATTTTTAAATTTTACAATTTAGGTATGAAAAAATCATTTACTTTCATAATTGAATTGTATAGTGTAACGATTTTCATTTTTAGACTGTGTATTTCAATAAAAAGACATGTCAAGATTGTTTACCATCTTTTAAGTACCTAAATATAGGGGGTTACTTTACTATACTATAACATGGAAATAGACCCGGAAATCGTGGTTGCACCCATATGGACTTTTGTTCAGGGCACTCAAATCTATAACATATCAAAATTTCAGAATTTTTGACTGAAACCACATTTTCCATTCTTTAGGTACGGGGTCCTTTCATAAAAAAAATGATTGATCTCTGAAAAGGCCTAACCTATGGTAGTGTTGTTTGTAATTTTGTTCTACCACTCTTATTTCAAATATTACTTAACATTGCCCAGTATTTTATTGCTATTATTCTGTTGAGTAACCAGTACAAAAGTGACAAAGTTTCTTACGAAAAGAGATATGAATAGACTTTACATACAATCACCATAGCTGGGCATTAACTCTGGGCGTTAATTGTTAATGCCAGTTTGTTTGTATGCCTGTTTTGTTTTTTAATTATATTTCAACGGATTAATGTTTAACATTAACTCAACCTAAAAAAAATTTTAGAAGTGGCCACGTGACATGAAACCCATTGTTTTGTCTGCCAACCCCATTAGGAAACACAGGCATGATATATATAAAAAAAAAGTATTAATGCTATCCCATTACCCTCTCTCCAGGAATATGGTGGAACCAGAGAGACCCCCAGAGCTGGACGAGCCGGACTCTGACATGATGAGCATGTTTGCCAGCGTCTGGGTGAAGGTCGAGGTGGACGAAGAACCAACCCTGAGGGACGATGACCGGTGAGCGATTTTATTAAGTTAGCGCCATCTATTGTCAAGTAGTTGAACTTTTACAAACTCTAGCTACGTTATAAGCTGTTAGCGCCCTAGCGCCACCTATCGTCGATTAGCAGAACCTCTACAGACTCCGTCTACGTAGATAGAGGGCTGTAGTGGTACAGTCGCCAAGAAATTGGTCTACCCCCATAAGATCTATGTTGATTTGAACCTCATGAAACAACAAGGTCGATTTCCCCTCGCCATGAAATTACGACAGTGACAGTGACAATAGCTCCCTTATCTTATCATTATTGTATTTTGTCAAAATTGGTAGAACGCAGAAACTTTTGTCAAAAGTGGTAGAACACCGAAACTTTTGTCAAAAGTGGTAGATCACAGAAACTTTTGTTAAAAGTGGTAGACCTCTTTCCTGGCCGACCGTACTACCAGCTTAGCAAGGTGATAGTTAAAACGCACGCGAGACAGACTACTTCTGTCACTGTCTAACTAACTAGTATAGTGACTAGCGCCACCTATTGTCGAATAGCCTAAGTTCTACAAACATGATGAGCATGTTTGCCAGCGTCTGGGTGAAGGTTGAGGTGGACGAAGAACCAACCCTGAGGGATGGTGACCGGTGAGCGAATTTGTTAAGTTAGCGCTATCTATTGGGGAATAGTTGAACTTCTACAAACTCTAGCGACTTCATCAGCTGTTAGCGCCCTAGCGCCACCTATCGTCGATTAGTAGAACTTCTACAGACTCCATCTATGTAGATAGAGGGCTGTAGTGGTACAGTCGCCAATAAATTGGTCTACCCCCATAAGATCTATGTTGATTTGAACCTCATGAAACAACAAGGTCGATTTCCTTTTGTCATAATATTATGACAGTCACAATAGCTCCCTTATCATTATTGTATTTACGCCACGTCATGTGTCATGTCAACCTTAGCGATAATTAATCTCACAGAAACTTGTCAAAAGTGGTAGACAACTTTCTTGGCCGACTGTACTATCAGCTTAGCAAGGCAAGGTGTGAGTGAAAACGCACGTGAGAAACGATATACCTCTCTTTGTCTAACTAGTGTAGCACTCTAGCGCCACCTATCGTCGAGTAGTAGACTACCTATACTCTGTCGGTTTAGGTACTTAACTAAAAATAAACAAACTTTAAGTATGTCAGATTTGACAGGTTAAGAACGTTTTTTTTACTACCCAACTTTTTTCAGGTGTTCAAATATCTAAGCGAATACGTAATATTTATTGATCTGATGAATGTTAGTGTTCTAATTCCGATTGTTTCTGGTATTAGTTAAATTTAGGCACCAACAAAACATTTTTTATTGTTTCCTTTCTTTGCAAAACTTTTTGAATATCAAATCTGACATAAAGTTTGTTTACTTTTAGTTAAGTACCTAAACCGACAGTGTATACCGACTTAGTCAGATGAGAGTTAAAACGCACGCGAGAAAGGCTATACCTGTCACTGTCTAACTAGTATAGCGCCCTAGCGCCACCTATCGTCGAGTAGTTGTAGAAAAAATCCTCGTCATAATCTTTCAAAAGATATTCTACTTTGCAAAAACACTACTTCCAACTTTACTGGACTATTGACTATTAACTCTATTGGAGTCTTTCTAACAAAATTTTAAGTATATATAGCCCTCAATCACACTGAGTTGATCACCAAATTTTTGGTTTTAAGTTAAGAGTTATAATAGTGACTTGTTGCTAGCCTATCGGCTAAAGTATACCATAACCTATTTCCGTTGTAGCCTCTTACGACAATCAATTTAAAATCGAAGTTATACTAGGCTAAGAGTCATGGTTTTGACTACACATGTAATGTAACATTTCGTATGTATGTATGCAGAAATAAAACTAGATGATGCCCGCGACTTCATCTACTTGGAATGATAAAATACTCACAATTCGTCTATGTAACATTTTTATTCTCATTCTACTCATATTGAGGTGATATTTGGAGCCAATACTCACTTGAATCCCTTCTTTACAGAACCGCAAGGCGCAAGCAACGCTCAAAGAAGCAGCTCAAAAACCTAATCTGTGACCAATGCGACTACAGAACCGCTTACAAAAACTGCCTAGAACTACACATACTGGGGCACAGTTCCGCTAAAACCTTTTCTTGCCACAGCTGCGACTATAAATCCAAATACCCAACAGCCTTGCAGCGACACATTGCCATCAGACATCATCAAATGGACGGAGACCAACCCATGGACAATGGGAAACCACTAGCCCTCCACAAATGCCAAGATTGTGACTACACGACATATTACAAGTGGAATTTGAACAGCCATAAACGGAAACATAAGACGGTGAAACAATTCAAGTGTCCCTTCCCGGAGTGTAGATTTGAAACAGCGTACAGACATAACTATATCAAACACAGCAAGGTTCACAAAGAATCTGTGGTGTTCAGGTGTGATAAATGCCCGTTTACAACCAAATTCGAGGGACATATCACTAGGCATTTAGCTAAAATACATAATGAAGTCACGGAGAAAGCGAATAAGTGTGACTTGTGTGATTTTTCAACTAAGACCAAGTGGAGGTTGAAGATACATCAGAATAGGGGGAAGAGGGATGAGGCGATCAAGTGTACTTACTGCCAATATGAAACGTTCTTCATGTGTGCTTATAAAAAGCACAAAGTTGATCATTACAATGAGATCTATGTTAACCCGAAGAGAAAACAGTTTGATGGTGAGCAGGAAATTCAGGAGTTGCAAGAAAAAACGTTGACGAGTCTACATGAGAAGGTATCACAAATGGCGATGTCATACCAGAATTACATTGAAAAGGACATGCAGAGTTATCTACCCAACGCGGAAATGAACAACGTTAAGTACAGCTTAGATCCTGATTGTGTTGATTGGAATAACATACAAGTACTGGAAACAGAGGATAAAGAAAAACCGTTTCAGTGCCACATGTGTTCGTACACTTCGAAGTTCAAGGCGTCAGTGCAAAGACATTTCCAACGCCATCACACTGGTAGTCATAATAGACCGTACAAATGCGTCAATTGTGATTTTTCGACTAAAACTAAAGATCAGATCGCTCTGCATAACAAGCGGAGTCTATCAGACACTCAATTGTTCTGTGACGGGTGTGAATTCACAACCCAATATAAATGTCAGTTTGTGACGCATCAGAAATGTCACTACGCCTACAAATGCACGGCTTGTACTTACTCGTGCAAGCATAAGTATGAGTTGCAACGACATTATGGCATTATGCATTTGGGTAACGGGATAAAATGTAGATTCTGTGAGTACAAAGCGTCGAGGAAGGATAGTGTGTTGTGCCATGAGACTATACATACGGGTGTGAAACCGTTTAAGTGTGACTTGTGTGATTATACGTCGATTAGGAAGTCTTTACTTGATAATCATGTAAAGAGGTACCATAGTGATGTTAAGAAGGACTTTTCTATAATAAGTGAGAGTAAAATTCAGAGTTTGAAAGTGCCGTTGGTGTTGGATGGACCTATCGACTTCTGTTTGGAGAGCCAAGACAAGCCGACTTAGTTGTTGGATATTTTGTTAAACTTCTGCTAAAGCCTATTTTTTTTCATCTCTGATACTAAAATGACAATATAATGTAACTTTTGTGACTCACTGGTATTTGTCACTTGGTGGTCAAGGGTAGACTCCTACACCTTTAATCTAGTGACTGGGGTTGCGGTAACGCGGTAATTAAAACCACATTAAAAATATATTTATGTGAATATAAATTGTATGCCCCGGAAACAAGTGATTTCACCATGTCATATATAAAAAAAAAAAATTACTGTTGTGATCATTAATCAACCAAATAAGGTTTAGTAGATTATTTTGTAGTTTAATACAAAAACTGGACTGACTTTAAATTATCGCGGCACATCACTGTTTTTGAATGGCAAAAAAATTGGCAACACTGGTAATGTTGTTTGGTATCTGAGTAAAAAAGTAGACTTTAGAAGTAACCCAGCATTTGTCTCAATCCTGGCAACTGTTAAAAATCATTTAATAAATTGGATTGTAGTTTGGGAAGATACAAATCGATTTTAAAGTATTAGATAATACTCTTTTCCTAAAAAACAGAGCTGTTGAAAGTTTTACAAGTTTTTATTTAATGTGCCATGCTTTGTAAATAGTCTTTTTATTAAAAAAAAAAAGGTTTTTTCCAGTGTCATTCAAATTAGAGTCATCATAGAAACAGTGTCGACGAAGCTCTGAGCGGAGCGCCTATTTCTACATTATTTAGGCCCTCCTATTTTTGTTTCAGATGTAAATAAAATGTATATTTATTTATAAATAGATATATTTTTAAGTACATATAAAGTATGAAGTATAAATATCTAACGATTTATTTTGCATAATTTACGCTAAGTATTTAGAAATAAATTACATTTCGTAAGCTGATAATGGAAACTAATGGTGAATAGATATTTTTTACAAAAAACTACAGAGAACCAGTTGTAGTAGTAATTGATGTGCCAGAGGCAACTTTTTAAAATTGCGGAATTTTTCACATAAAAACATCTCTTAGTTTTGCATGGCATCAAAATTTTCCGTATTTTTAAAGTAAAATTACTTATGTACTGATTGTGTAATGAATTTCGTCAGCACGATTTAAAGTACTTGGGACAGTTGATGAAGTTTGTAAAAGTTCTGCTACTCTATGATAGATGGCGTTAGGAGTCTAAAGAACGCATGAAGATGATTTACAGCGCCATCTAGTGAACTTCAAACTCGTTTTTGGCAGACAAAGCAGTATTCTAAAGTCTATTTGTTGTAACACAGATAGTAAAATGAAATTGCCTGTATTGTATTTTTTTGTAATTCAAAATATTGTTATGCTTCCATTTAAGAAAGATTTTTTTTATTATTAGTGTTCCTGATTTTTTGCACCCTGCATAAAAATGGTTTGGTCATGTTCTCATGTTATATCCTTAAGAAAAAAAATGTTACGACATCCATATAGTTACAATAAAATTTATCGTCTTCTGATAGTAGCAACACATTTTTGAATTGCAAATGGGCAACATGGGCAATATCATTTTAGTATAAGATTAAAAATATATACTTCAGATGCAAACTGCTTATACGTTGTCGGTTTAGGTAGTTAAAACAATATAAACAATCTTGACATGTCTTTTTATTGAAATACACAGTCTAAAAATGAAAATCGTTACACTATACAATTCAATCATGAAAGTAAATGATTTTTTCATACCAAAATTGTAAAATGTAAAGATTTCGATTTATAAAGTGTACGTTTAAATAAAAAGACACGTCAAGATTGTTTACATTGATTTAACTACCTAAACCGACAATGTATAGTACAAGCTATAGAGGACACTTTATATGAAATAAATTCGAGAGCAAGATATTCTTTATTAAAAGTTATTAATAGCAAAAAACCCCAAGTGAGAAACCATGTTGTTAGTCCATAATCAACATTGTAAATAGTCATTTTGTGATTGTAAATTGTTTGCCATATTTTAGTTATTCCTGCGATTCTGCCACATTTCGAAATGTTTCGCAGTCTCTATTCAAACAAAGTTTGAAAAGTATTTTTTAAGTAAATAAATTATGTCGTATAATTTGTGTTTTTTTAACCTTCTAAGCTTATAGCGATCCTATTTTCCTATCGTATTGTATGCGTGGACATTAAATAAGAAACTTAAATAATTCAAAAATCTTTCATACTCTTTTTGTGTCGCCCTTGCTTATCCCTTTAAAGAATAATGTAAAAATATTTTTTACGCGTTTATCAAGACTCAACCTTCATACCGAATTTCATTCGAATAACTTCTAAAACGGCAAAGTTTCATACTAAGTAACTTTACACCCCCGTTTTACTACTTTAAGCTCAAATCAACAAAGGTATTTACTACACAGGACCGGGCCTCCTGTAGCCGTGTGATACGGTGGGCCGACTCGAAGTAAAATGGGAAAAGGCCAGGCAAAAAAAGGGTTTGTAAGTATGAACACATGCTATCTTAAGGACACAGCGCACCAGACCAGCCCGCCCGGCACCCACCCGGCACCCGACCCTCACCGCCTCGCCGCGCGCCATCGACGGGCGGGGCGGCACGCGGGTGGACCGCGCGCTGTCAACGAGCGAACCTCGCGCGGTCAACGAACAGTGTTGCCAACTTAGTGGATTTTCCACTAGATTTGTTAGTTCTAGGTAGTAGTGTAGTAGTGTTCTAGGTAGACATGTGCTTTAACGGGAAAATTATTAGTTTTAGTAGCTAGTTAATTCTTAGTGGAATAGATACTTCCAGTTAGTGGTCAGTTAAGAATTTAACTACTAACACAACTTATAAAATGTTGAAGTAACACAACTCATAAAGTGAGCTTAGCACGTAAAGACAAACATTGTAATAACTACATAATACCTAATTCAGTAACATAAAAAATTGGCACTGAATAATTAAAAGATAAAGATGAATAATAATAATTAAAGCCTTGAGATAAAGAACTACCTAAACGTTTAAATCATGCAAGTAAAGTATCTGGGTCCTTTGTAGCGCATCATCATGGATGTGTTGGGAGGGGAAGACCTAGACGAACGTTCCGTGATCAAATCGCGGACGTTTTAGAAACAGGTCAGGTCAAGAGTACCCTAAAATCGACGAGCATGAATGAAGATACTGATGAACGTGGATGAAGCAAAAGAGGTATGTCAGGATCGTAGCAAGTGGAACAAAGTGGTCTCTGCCTACCCCTGTGGGAAAGAGGCGTGACGGTAAGTATGTATGATTTAATTTGTATGTATGCAACCCGCGGTTTTTTTTTCAAATGGAGTAGGTAAAAAACACGAAACGTTACTTACACAAATTAATTCTTAGGTTTAGGTTTGATAAAAGAGGCGTATTAGCTAATAAAATTACATTTAATGGCTCAGGACAGGAGATATTCAAAAGGAAAATGGAAGAGTCTACATCTACACTTTTTTTTCTAAACTAATTAAACGAAGCGAAGTTTCAGCCGTAGGTTAATGTAACGTAAACAACTTAACTTTAATTATGGCCTATAATAGACGAAGAAAAATATGTACTGTTCTTAGCCTGAAGGCAGCGGCTTTATGAACTAAACACCTTTACTCAAAAAAAAAATACAAAATTCGCGGTCACTCGGCGTTGCCATTCTGTAGAATTTTCCCCAATTTGTACATACATACATCATACATAACCGTCACGCCTTATTCCCTGCGGGGTAGGCAGAGACAACAGAGCGCCATTCGCATCTATTCTGACATAATTCTCTCGCTTCACTCACATTCATCACTCTTGTCATACACGCTCGACGGTTTCGGGTACTCCTTATTTGGGCTTTGTTTAGTACATCGCCGATCTGGTCGATATACGTTTTTCGAGGGCGCCCTCGACCGCCTTGCCCTAACACACTTCCCTTGTAGATCTGATTACATATCCTTGATTCATCCATTCTCTCCACGTGCCCAAACCAACGCAGCATACCTTTCTCTACCTTTGTAATAATACTCTCTTTCAGACCACACTTCTCTCTAATCACGCTATTACGCACCCTATCAGTAAGTTTTATACCACTCATGCTACGCAAAGAACGCATCTCAACCGCATTCACTCTACTTTCATGTCTCTTCTGCCACACCCAACTATCGCTGCCATACATCAAAGTAGGTACTAGCACACCGTATGTATACCCAATTTGTATAGAGTCTTAAGGATTTATCATACAGAGAGCAGTCAAGCTATCAGTTTTTTGTATTCTGTGTTTTAACATAACTTCACAGGGGGCATTCTGACCGCTTCATATAAAGCTGTTGCTGTCATATTTTTTGTGAGAGTAGCTTGCACGCGAATGACATTCTATATGAACATTATACATCCGCGTGACAGCTAATTAAACATAAAACTACCGTGAAACTCACTCATAGTGAAATAATACACACACATAAATGACAAAATGACCACCGAAGAGCCGCGGCGTAGCACACGTCTGTCCATCATCCGTTTTATATTGCCATGGAAACTACTTGCACAAAAATGTGGTAGTTACAAGCATTTGTGTTCCCAGCCAAAGCCAAGGGTGTAAATTTGTTAAATTTTACAACCACAAGTAAATTCGAGTGGGATTTTTAAGGAATTTGACTGATTAGCGATGGCACTCATCACTTCTATTTTAACATCTTCGGCTAACACTTGCTTTCCGCTTAAAAATTCCTCTCTTAATAAGGTCCCATCTCCACCATGGTG
>BHDV01042941.1:242832-257407 GCA_005406045.1 Adoxophyes honmai | reverse complement strand
TACAGACTTTCGACCCTCTCTTGCTTTATTATATGTATATAGATTGTAGGTAACCATGTTAAAATAAAGAAACAAGGAAACTGCTTACTAACTGCTTACCAAAAATATCTTTACATCAATCATGAAATATAAATGGACTAAAAACCATGACGAGACGCAAAATCTGGACAAGACAACTTATTAGGATAGTCAAATTTAGTTCCCCAAGAGAATAAACCAGGAATTTTCCAATTACAGAAGTTGAGATAAATTGCATCTCAAATACAAGTCGGCAAATATTAATAAGGCATCGTACCTATGCTTTGCTTTAAGCTTTTTATTTAGCATCATTTTGACTTGTAATAAATTACGTTGCACTGCAACTTTAATTACATTATACATACACAATACACGGTATAGAGGATTAATCATTTGTGTGTGTGTGTTTTTTTTATTTAAGTAGCTTTATACTGCTTTATCTTGATCTATTTAACCTACTTACTTACATCTTTATTGCCCGTGACTTTGTCCGCACGGAAGAACATTTTGTGATCGCTTCACGCCATCTAGTAATTACAGTCCAAGTGTGTGTCCAAGTCTTGGAAGCACTTTCTTACCGGGTGCCTTATATTTTTCCTTGTATTCCTAAAGTCTATATCAAATTTTGACCACATAAAACGAAAACCTGTCGTCAATTGTCAATATTAAAAATTACTTTACATTTTCTCCTTCACATATTTAGTCCGTTGGACCTAAGGAGGTTAAATTAAAAATATTTTGCCCCGGGAACACCACGACATTAGGTAGGTATACTTCAATACCTATAATCCTTGATATTTGTCTACTCAGGTACATGCCAAGCTTCATGTAAATTGGATGCAACTACCTCTACATAATATCCAACAGTTATTTGCAGAAATGACCTGACTGTGGCCAAACAAGCCGGCATCCCTAAACGCGGAAAGTAGGGCGTCGCTATTAATCCTTAATAACGATTGTTTTCAAGCCTTTGAAGCCATCTGTGGCAGTAGCGGGTGACGATTTCCCATCTCCTCAAAACTTGAAGGATTGTAGAGATGTGCAGACGACGCGCGTAATATCGCACACGTAATACTCGAACATGTAATGTAAAAAAAGTTATATTATGTCTTTGACAAATTGTACTTAAACAAGTTTTAATAGTAAAAACTGAAAATGTATCCTGAGATTCTTACTCTGTACCAAAAATGATCATGACATTATGTGTGGTGGGCTTTCTCTGACACAAAGGAATAAATTATGCAAATAACTCACACGTATCACTGTCAGGAAGTAACCAACTTACCTAATTATCATTATTAAGATCATAATCATGATATAATTATAGTGCCATCTAAACCTGCTTCGACACACACGGGCGGTCCCGTCCAGTAATGTTTGGTACGCCCATCGCAACAAATTATTTAAAATAGTGAAACGAACTACGAGGGTCAAACTGAAAGTTTCGGGAATAGAGAAAAATATGTAGTTAAAATGATCAAAAGTAATTTTATTGCTTTTGAAAATATTCTCCCTTATATTAAATGTACTTTTACATACGTTCAAACCAGTTTTTGAAGCACTTATTGAACGCTGAAGGGGGGGTCGACAAAATGGCCGTTTTGTACGCCTCCACGGCATCTTCTGGCGTCTGGAACTGCTTACCGCGTAACTTGTCTTTGATTCTGGGGAATGTGAAAAAGTCATTGGGGCTTAAGTCAGGGCTGTATGGAGGATGGTCCAGTAATTCGACTTTTTCACCGTCTAGATAGTCCTTTGTTAACCGAGCCGTATGGGAGCTGACATTGTCATGGTGAAGGATGATGCGACGATTGAGGTTTTTTTTTCTCAGTTCACCAAACACACTCGGCAAATAAATGGTTGCATACCAATCGGCATTGACTGTTCTACGATCATCAAGAGGAATTGTAGCCAAGTGACCCGATTTGGAGACAAAAGTAGCCACCATCTTTTTGGCCATGCTGCGAGAGCGAACCACTTTTTAATTTCGCCTTCATAGACCCATACTCGAGATTGGTTTTTAGTTTCAGGCTCATAAGCGTATATCCATGACTCATCACCCAATACAATACTAAAAACTGCATTTGAGCTTCCTCTGTTGATTTTATTTAAAGTTTTGGGACACTTAATCGACACGAGTCGTTTTCTGTTCGTCGAACAACAGATGAGGTATCCACCGGGAAAACAATTTTCGCACGCCTAACTCTTGCTGTAGAATAATTTGTATTTGACTCATTGCAATGCCCAGACACTCCTGAATTTCCCGATATGTCACATGTCGGTCTTCCGTATTCAGTTGACGCACAACATCGATGTTTTCTTGGGTGACTGCCGATTTTGGTCGACCTTCACGCATATTGTCCATGAGGGAAACACGGCCACGTTGAAATTCCGAAAACCACCTGTATATTGTAGTCATCGAAGGTGCTTCATTATTAAAAGCAGCAATGATCCGGTCTCCATATTATTTTTGTGTTAATCCACTTTTAAAGTTGTAGTAAAACATAGCTCTTAAATTTTCACGAGACAATTCCATGTTGAGCAGCGAGTCATCAAGTTCAAAAAACAATTGAAACCGAATCATTGTTTTTTTTTTCTATGTGGCCAGTGTTTTAAGATAATAGAAACTTTGACGATTGTAAAAAGGTATAATACGTGAAAAAAAATAGTATTTAAATAATAGTTTCCCGAAACTTTCAGTGTAGCCCTCGTACTAGCCAGACATGTTTAAACCCTATAAAAAAAGTATTCAGGCGTTAATGTAATTTTCAATGCAATCTAATGTAAACAATACATAACGATACTGTTAAGCCATGTGAATTATAAAATACGTTGCCTTAAATAGAGTTAAGTGTAATTATTACCAACAACTTCTAATAATGTAGTGCTTCATATATCACTACTGGTAATTAAACGTCAGGTGCGATGTTAAAGATGGTCGTTAATTAGTGATATAAATTTTTGGTTGGGTGATATATGCCTACAATCGAAAAAATCGTCTTGTGACCCACCATTCAACATATTTACAGCAAACATCATAGTGACATTGAATTGCACAGCAAAAAAAATGACAAACGTTTCTTATTATTTTCATTACAATTTGAAGTAATACAGATGTAGTGAGAAACTATTTTCCTTCGTAAATCTTCGGAAAAGTTCGTATTTATCGTTTGATTACTTAAAACAATTACAATTATTATTTAAAACTGGATATTTACCATATATTATAGGTACGGAATGATTTCCCTTTAAAATGGGTACCGAAGCTATTTGAGAGAAAACGATAATACGAACTTTTCCGAAAATTTACGAAGGAAAATAGTTTCTCACTACATCTGTACACTGTTTCGCACAGCTCTAAAGGATGGCGGATAAACGCTTTCTTGATTGGATGACCGAAGATTCCTAAGCCCCAACTTAATTTATATTCTCTGATTAAAAGTGCTCGTGATATTTTTCCATTCTTGAACTTTGATTGCTTTACATTTTTAACGAGAAAATTTATACTTAGAATTTGCAAGTCGTTGATTGGAACTTAGTTTTGGATTTATCGCATTACATGAGACATTTTATTATTCCTTCAGGTCTGTATTACCAAATGTGATAGGCAGAGAACACAAAACGTTACATAGTCAAAACTATTACTGTTTCTCGTTTCGCAGCCATCTTTAGCATATTTCAAGATTTTATTACGTATACATAATCAAAGAAAATTTTGAATTTTCGTGAGATGTAAATAAAAGATTAAAACTACGTATTAAAACCATTGAAATTTCTTCATTTTCATTTATATAAAATTTATTTTCATTTCATATGTATGAAAGGAAAATCTGAATGACTGACTGCTACGCAACGCAAAGCGTAAACTATTAAAATTGTTACTTACCTACTGAAACCATTTTTGCGATGTTACAACAACTGGCAAACCACATGCAAAATTTATTTTATGAAAGGATAAGTGTCAGGAGCAGAATATCATTTCGAGTTTTCTTTCTTTCATGTTTTCTGCATATTTTTACCAAGACAGAACTAATAGGGTATACAGTAAGCAAACTCTAGCTAAGTAATATTTGTACTTTCACTAACTCCATCTCTACAGGGACAAGAGACTCGTGTAATAAAGACAGATTAAACAAACAACAACTAAGAAGTCATAACGTTGGATACGGATTGGGAAACTTAAGTCACACTTTAGTTCCCAGTTCTAACATTTTAATCGAAGACGAAAGTATCTTTTGCCGAAGTTTGATACACGTTGCTCAGGTTGGGTCGAGCGAGAAAACGCACGGTTGATGGTAAATTCCTTCCTTGTATCCTATAAAGATATGAGATGCTTGACGTGTTTCCCGCACTCAGAGCTTGTCGCACCATGTTATCAGCCATACCATAACTTATGCTTCGAGCTTATGAGAAAAAGCTTCTTATAAAAATGTAAAGGTGTGAAAATGGAAGTCGCGTAAAGGATTTCGATCTCAACCGCATGCAGCAGCCGATGTCGACGACACATAGTTGCGACAAGCTGCTGCGGTTAAGTTTCAGAAACCCACACCAGACGTCACGTATGTACGAGGTATGAGTTTATTTCGTGTCGGTAACATCGTGTTGTTAACATTCAAATGCATAGATATCAGTTCCTAGTATCGTTGGCGTCACATCGTCTGCTGATGCTGTATGCGGGCGAGATTAAAATCATACGAAGCTTACGTATACTCATTATAAATAATTCACGTTTTAAGTATTCCTCGCCTTAGTAGGTTGTCACAAGGTGCTTTTACTCATAAGGCTTTTTGACGCAACGTACCTGCTTAAATGGAGAGGAAATGCTTCGTGATTTTTCAGTTACAGCTTTACAGTTGCGGCTTCTCTCAGATTCTGGAATTGATTATGTAAAATAGGTAAGTTATGTATAGTTATGTAAAATACGTATTCAATCTGTGAATTAAAATTAAAGTAAAATAAGTCGAATATTTAAGAATCTATTAAATGCAACGTTTAAATGGTCGTTCGTACAGTTGGATAGACACTCAATTCAGTTAGTGTCTTTGGGGAACTGCAGCTAACGACCACTTTACTCGTCCGTTTATAACCCAACGGATCATTCGCTCAAATATCACGAATGAAATGTCAAATAATAGGTATTGATGACGATTTTATCAATCTCTGTCCTACAATGGTCACAAATTACTGTCTGTAGGTGCCCTTACAAAGACTATAGGTAAATCTAATATTTACCTCTAAGCTAGCCCAAAAAGCTCCTGACAGACAGTTGGACACCAGACTGATCCTATTTGGCTTCAGTTGCTTTGAAACAATTGACAGCCGGTTTCAGCTTGTTCTGGAAAACCTTTGAAATGTTCAAACGCCAATGAAGAGGGCTTTCTACATCAAGCGAACTTAAGTATCACTTACCTAAATTGGAACTTGACTTTCATTTACGTCCAAGACCCATGTTATAACGGACTTAGTACCGGACAACATAAGCTGTTCAGCACGAAATTTGAGCACCTGTGAACTTTATTGCTTTCCGTTTTAGTAGGAATCGAGACCTGTATTATGATATTTAATGGCGATCTGCTCAAACCCTGCTGAGGTATTGTTTTATGCTTAGCGAAATATATATTTTATGACACATTTATATTTAATTAAACTCAGCGCGTTATCTGACTTTTGCGATTAATTGAACGATTTTCGACTATATTACTTAAACGATTAAGAGATAGATTGCATACCCATTAGAAATAAAACTGTTAAAACTGTTAGTAAAAATAAAACAAATTCCGTTTATTTTGTAATAAGTATTTCAGAAATAAACATTGTTAAGAACAAAATATTTTCTTGTTCGCCTGTAACTACTCGATTTTATACCCCGACGACTAAGGGACGATTTAACTAAACGAGACTAAAATTTTGTCATAGAATAAGTCCAGAAAAAGTCGCTCTGTAACTAGCTATGTGTCTCTACTCGCGTTAGTAAATCAGTTTTCATATGAAAAAAGCGAGTGAGCGTGACTTATTCTAAGATAAAATTATATTCTCGTTTGTTTGAATCCACCTTATTAACCAGGCAAATGGGTTGCGTAGTTATAAATATTTTTGCGTGGTCTCAAAACTTCTGTCGGCTTAATCAATAATCGTGTGTTTGTAGATCATAAAAATTGCATGTGATATTGTTATGTTACATTTTTTTTCGATTATACAATAGTATGATTTAGACATAGGAGTCATTTTTATGTTGTTTTAGTAATACCTAAAAAGCGACATTGATATATTGATTTAAATAAATAATTGTTTGATCTACGTATAATTGAAATAGGTAGTGCACTGTAAAATATCACAGTATGTGTATGCTTACGAAGCCTACACTTCAGACCGGCTTTTATGAATCTACACAAAAGCGCCATCTAGTTCAGTTTTCCTCAACTAAATCATATTTCGCACGACATAATTTCCCGCTTTCTAAAGGGTAGTAAGCTTACACAGCCAGCATCGAAGTACCAGTTGCTTACCATAGATGGCACCACAAATCAGCACTCTTAAAACGTAGAGAAACTACAAGTAGAGTGGAGTAGCAGCAAGGGAAAAGTTATTAGCATCGAATCAGAGATGTCGTTAAAAACATCTGTAAAGTAAGTAAAAATACTATACGTTGTCGGTTTAGGTAGTTAAAACAATATAAACAATTTTGACATGTCTTTTTATTGAAATACACAGTCTAAAAATGAAAATCGTTACACTATACAATTCAATCATGAAAGTAAATGATTTTTTCATACCAAAATTGTAAAATGTAAAGATTTCGATTTATAAAGTGTACGTTTAAATAAAAAGACACGTCAAGATTGTTTACATTGATTTAACTACCTAAACCGACAACGTATAATGAGTTATTGAGTCAACAGGTACGAGCAATTTTAATAAAGAAGTAAGCTTTATTAGCTAATCTAATCTCTAGAATGTTCTTCGCTGGTAGTTTAAGCAAGTAACCATGCATTCTGTAACCCTTTGTTTGACTTTGTAAACCCGTTTGACATTCCTTATAAGTTAACTACCTACAACACTTTTTGAGGGAAACATTTTACGCGGAAACAATTAACAGTATAAAAATAACATTTAATTCAATTGTACCTTACCTATATACAAAAACCGGCCAAGTGCAAGCTGTACTCGCGCACGAAAGGTTCTGTACCATTGACTTGGGAAACCAATGCCTACATATGTTACTATTTATTTATATCAAGGAAAAATAGGCATTATAAAGGCGTTTTTTTAATCCGTATTAAATGTTTATTCTATTTCAATTTTATTATTTAAAGTAAAAACACAACTGAGTAGGTATCTTGTGAATGTTTCAACTGCCTACTTGAGGCTGAGGTTTTTATCATAAAAAATAATCTTGTCTGTTGTATGGAATCGCTCCTTAAATATGATAATTGTTTTGTTTTTAGTTTTTGTTGTTATAGCGGCAGATACAGCTTAATGAAATGACAGACAGACAGAAAAACAGCGAAGTCTTAGTAATAGGGTCCCGTTTTTACCCTTCAGTACGAAACCCTGATAAACGGTCACTCCCTTTACGCAAGCAAGTCCGTTCACCCTCTGAAAACGTCTTTCAATGACACCACAAAATACAACTCCTTCATCTCAAAGACGTTACGTTTAATATTAAAGGTACAAACTACAGCGGTATCTAATGGCGTTACCGTAATCAATTTAAATTCATGCTAATGATATCAGTTCACCCTACTTCCTACACAAAGGGTTACGAAAATGCTTTTCGGGCCCTATCTCTTGTTTGTATGGGGACATAATTTGTTTGTTCCGTGGCCGGGTAAAGCGGAAAGCCCAAGGGCACCGGGCTGCGATGACCACGCGACTTTGTAAGATGGTGTTGTTGCCTTGCTTTTGTTATGGCAATTTGCATCGGCGTCTAAGATAAACGTGTAATCAGACAACTTTTGTTGCCTCGCTTGTGTTTTAGCAATTAGCATCGGTGACTAAGATAGACGTCTAATCTAACAACTTTTTGTTGCCTTCCTTTTGTTTTAGCAATTTGTATCAGTGTCCAAGATAAACGTCTAATCAGACAACTTTTGTTGCATAGCTTTAGACTCGGCTATTGGCATCAGCGTCTAAAGTAGACGTCTGATCTCACAAGTTATATCAAAATGTTGCTAGACGTGGTTATGTGAAATAGTCGTGGTTTTGTCTATGTAGAGTTTAATGTGCTCTGCCTACCCCTAAAACAGGCGTGATGTTGTATGTTTTAAACAGTCATATAGTTTAAATTATTATTTGAATCTCATAAAAAAGTACAATCATATTAGTAGTTACAAATTTGATATTCTGATGATTCCCGAGTGGCATTGAGAAAGCAGATGCATTGTACTTTTCACACTAATTTTATATAGAGGAAAGATTTGCGTTTATTTCGGCGGTAAGTCAAAACTATTTGGCCGCAAGTTATCAAACCAGAATTAACAAGCAAAAAACACGTCTAAATGTAAAATTTTAACGTGATTTTTAACATTTACAGAAGTATTTAATTGGACTGTCGTGTCGACTTATTTATATGACGCGTAGCAAAATTTTCTTTAACCAGATTTACTTTAATGTAGTCAAGGAAAAAGTTTTCTCGTTTCATTCTATATTTCTTTTAGTTCATACTAGGAGCTAACTTAAGAATTACATTAAGTTAAAATTTGTATCTTTAGAACTTTTTGCAGCATCCCGTCACAATACAATATTAAAACTTGCAGTCATTGTTCAGACAGTTAAGCCAAACAATTTTACTTTGCAATGAATATGTCAAAAAACAAAAACAACATTTTAATTGTGGAAATAGGCCGTAAGTATAGCTCTTTTATCCTTCTTTTTTTTTTTATTAATTTCTTTTCTTTTATTTGAGTGTAGCTGCGCATAGCCGAGATCATGATTGCAAGGATTGTAATTATCCTTACTAATATTATAAGTCAGAAAGTGAGTTTGTTTGTTTGTTTGTTTGTTTATTTGTTCCGCTTTCACGCCGTAACTACTGAACCGATTGCTTTGAAATTTTGCAGACATAAAGATAGAAGTCCGGATTAAATAATAGGGTACTTTTTATCCCGGAAAAAATTGATGTTCCCGAGGGAAAAGAAAAATATAGTTTGCTTGATAGATCGATATCAATCGATGATAGATAGATATCGATCGATAGATGATAGATCGATGGCGCTGTGTGTCGTTTGAAACGAGAAGTTTTCTTATAGTTGTGCTTTATACCGCAATATAACTGAGTTCCACGCGGGCGAAGCCGCGGGCGGAAAGCTAGTTTATAATAATTATGTTTATTGGTATTAATAGCAAAACTGAATCACTGTCTTGCAGCACGTTTTCATCACCCAACATCTCTGGTATACCAGGTCTCTAGATTAAATTAATAGTTACAACTAAAATGCTTAATTTAAAGTCACACACAAAGTAAGGCAACATAGACTCACTATACATTCACGATACGGGATCCCCTTGGAATGCATAATTTTATTTAGACTATTATTGTTTCGCATAATTGATTTGGCATAATTAATTTTGGCATAACAGTACTTTCGCATAATAATACTTTGGCCTAATACTTTTTTGGCATACTACGCTAATGGCATGATTTCATTTGGACTAATTTGTATTGGCCGAATACACATTACGCATACTATTGTTTGGGCTAATAATTATTTGGTATAAATGTCACTATGCATAATTTAAAAACTCAGTTTCGTTGTTACCATGTATATTTACTACTATTAGGTTAGGTTAGGTTAGTATGAAATCTAGGCGCGAAGCGCCAAAACATCGCGAAATAGTTCGCGGACCACCATCGACATCGACTTAGTTCCTAAATAATACATAAGTATGCGTAGCATTGGTATGAATAGCAATAATTAGTACGAGGCATTGGTACAAAACTTTACTATTTTTTGGCATAATACTGTTATGCATATTGATATGATGCCATTTGATTATTATGCCTATTTATGCTTATGCTTATAGACATTAGTCTTAATGACAATTATGCTTCCTGTATTTATGCTTTTTAAAGTTATGCGTTAAAAAATATGCGTAATGATGATTCTGCAAAAAACAATTTCGGCGAAAAGTGTTATGCGAAACAATATTAGTCTAAAAAACTTTATGCCTTCCAATAGAGAACCTCACGATACACGTACAACCACACAATGCATTCGGTGCGATAAAATGCTTCGGGTTTCCAAAGAGACAGTCACAACTTAAACGAAAAAAAGAAGCCGTCTCCAAAATTGTAGTTGTTGCTGCGTCACACAGCGAGCACCTGTGCCGTGCTTGTTTTTACACGAACGGACACGCCCTTCCGCCTCTAACACCAGTCTGTACAAATTGGGACTGGGTGCAAGTTTTCTAATTTAGGGACACTATGACGTCACATTTCACACATTACATACACATGCCTACATATTCTCACGCCTATAGTCCCAAGAGCGGTAGGCAGAGCACATGAATTCAAAAATCCAGTGCCACGTTTAGCAATTTCACGGTAACCGATGGTTAACCCTGATATTGCAGTAACAGGTTGCTAGTCCATCGCCCACTATACATTAACCCTTTCCCAGAGTCGACTCTTACGAGACCCACGGGAAGAAAGGGGCAGGTGCTATTCTAACCCGGCACCACACGGGGAACACACAGACATTGTCAGGTATAAAAATGGTAAGTACTACAGCTAGTCGATACTCAGTTAATGCATAATTTATTTGATTTTACAGCAAAAAGCGGGCAAGAGCGTGTCGGGCACGCACATGAAAGGGTTCCGTAGCCAGCTAAATTTTATTTTGCGGTTGACCCCAAAATTTTTAACTTTGTTTTAGATTATCTTAACTTTTTCAACGATACCCCACACGTTGAGGTTATAGTCTTAATTAAATTTTTTAAATTCACTTTTTCACGGAGGGCCGCAAAAAAAACTTTTTTTTTTCATTATTTTAAAAACCAACTTTTGGAACTTCAATCTTTCTACCAACTTTCGTGACAATCGGTGCAGTAGCAAGCTCGAACGGACAGACAGACGGACGGACATGACGAAACTATAAGGGTTCCTTGTGGGCTACGGAACTCCAAAAACGAAGATTTCTAATTCGAACGATAAAATTTTGCATATTATATTTTACATAGTTTTCGTGCATTTTTCGAGCATTTTATGTTACACATATCCGTGCTCTAGTTATGTATGTTAGGGAATTAACGCGTCACTGCATTCATGTTTTTAAATCCGACCGCAGGCAACCGTAGCAAACGTCATCCACAGAGCACACGTAATCTTAGATATCAAAGTGAGATTCCGTGATGTGTTCCGACAAAATTACAGAGGAGCTTTATGTTATGTACGTAAGTCAATGTCACAATTTTAGTAATTACTTACAGTATACCTATGTGTCAACACTTCGTTGTCAAGATTATTGCGGTCGGCCGACGTATCGGCTGTTCTGTTCGAGTTCGTGTCGTCAACTTTGAACGGAACTCCATAAAAATGCATACAATTATCAGTAGTCGTCAACACATCGTCTTCTGCTGTATCTACAGTCAAGATTGATATGTCACCTTCAGTTTTATTACGTGGTTATTCAAAGTCAAACGTTTATGCGAAAACCTTCAATCAACCATATTCTGGGGTTCAAAGCTGCCTCGGTGAAAACTTTTTTTACGAAAGAGTAAAAGTACCGTACCAGCAAAGTTTTTTGCTTGAGGTAACTATTCCACACAAAATCCAAAATTTTGTATTTACAGAAATCTATAACGCTTGTATTTTGAAATGGGGTAGGTAGAGCACAAAAAACGTGACATAGACAATAAACCATGATTATTATAAGTTACGTAGCATTTTAGACTTATTTTTAGATGATGATGAATGAGAGAGTTACATAGTGACAAGTAGCTAGCCTGTCGCATAAAACATAACTTAATCTATTCACCCCGGTCGCCTCTTACGACGTATGTAGAACAAATGAAGAGGTTTATTTATTTTATAACCAACATCACATAGTATTATTTATTGTATTTTATGATAACAGCGAGAAAAAATGTTTTCATCAAATTCAAATCATGTGCAATTTTTGGGAAATGTACCTAAGTACTACCTAGTCGAACTAAACTTCTAGACTTTCCCAAGCCCCATTCGGAAGTATTACTCAAATAACATTACGTGATTTCACATTCGACCTCGTGGTTACATAGTAGAGTGTAACGGTCATAAAGATCCTCCAGATAAACTTGTAGATGGGCTTATGACACTGTTACGCAACGTAAGCAGTACTGCGGTGTCCGTGGATATCAGGCAACGGGGAAATCAGAGATTCAAATGAATCCGAGAGCCAGCGATAACATAGAACCTTGCATTGAGAGTATCTCTATTTAAAGATTCCCTTGAATAAAATTCTCGATGTCGTAAAAGGCGACTAAGAAAATAGGTTAAGGTGAGTATATTTTAGGCGACAGGTACGAACTTGTCACTAATGTACCTCTTAATTTAAAACCCATATTTTTTTCTATCCCTATGTCCCTTTTTTTTCTTTTTGTTAGGATTCCACATTCCTACAAAGGGTTCCAAACCCAAAACGGGACTCTATTACCAAGACTTCTGTTTGGTTTCTCGTCCGGCTACTTTTCTCTCTAATGCGTCTGTCACAAAAATCTCGCAATAAAACCGTAACAATAATGCTATTGAAATTTGAACTGATTACTTACTGACTACTTAGATATCATAATAAGTACATAAGAAATATGCACATATAAACATCACGGTTTCGTTCTCAAATGGGGTAATCAAAAAAAACTATACTTACGTTATATAAACAAAACCATGATGATTTACGTTATATAAACAAAACCACCATGAATGTGGATGAAGCAAAAGAAGTATGCCAGGATCGTAGCAAGTGGAACAAAGTGGTCTCTGCCTACCCCTGTGGGAAAGAGGCGTGACTGTATGTTTGTATGATGATTTCACGTTTCGTAGCTCCTTTATTGTTATTTTAAATTAACTTTGGCCGCCAAAATTATCACAATAATGATGCACATTCGTGAACATTTAAATAACGTACTTTAAACTTGATTTTTAAATGGCGACATCTGTCATGAACACAGTAAACTGACATCGACATTCTTGATACTTGGAGAAAATTACGAGAGTTATTTATTTCCGGAAAAAACGAGTCTCCTTGCGGTAAGGAAAAAGTTGTATTCCACATGGACCAAGCCGCCGACGCCGCTGGCATGAGATTATGCGAGTACCTACCTAGCTAGATATTTACATGTGTGTGTCATTGAACTGGTATCATTAGAGAAATGAAGTAACTCGTATGGAGTTTTACATATAATTAAAGTCAACACATATTTGAAATGTTTATGTGTAAGTGAGTCGGTTTGTAGCACCGCATTTCTCAAACGAATAGAATGATTTGATTACCCACCATGTATTTTGTAGGTGAAAGCTAGTTCTCTATGTTTGAACAGAATTCAATTAATATTTTTTGAAGCATTGGCTTTTGAAACGATAGGGTCGCAACTTTTTAAATTAAGTGGGCTCTTAATTTACCAATGAACACCATAATATGCTTCATATCTGTAGGTCACTTAATTCTTGTATTTATAGTACCACCGTCTGTATCCCTCGAATCGGCGCAGGACCTTTCAGCCTTTCAACAGCTTCTCATGCCTAATTAATGTCCTCAGCGCAAGTAAAGGACGATTTTAATAATTAATTTAGCTACTACTTGCGTTACCTATCACAATAGACTAACCTATCATCAATATTCATGGCTAACTTCGGTCGACGACTTCGGACGTACCTGTGCCGTCTTTCCGAAGCAAAAATAGCGTTAGTTTATTAGGAATATTCTACAGTTTTCTGTTTAGTACAAGAATCTTTGAAATTTGGTATTTTAATTCAAAGAATATTCCGAAGATAAAAACAAATAAAATATATATTTTTAGTAACCTCGAGAACGCACCTCTAACCGAATATTTTTCAAGGAATTTCGCTTAAGCCTTTAAGAATGCAGTCTTACAGTTTTTATGAAAATTCATTGACAAAATCTTGACTGTGGAGTAAGTAACTTACGAATTTTTAAACAAAATGTTGTAATGAGTATTTCCTCGTTTTGCGACGCCTAAAGGAATGTGCATGGCAATAACAATCGTCGGTGGTTAGCGTTCATCACAATGATAACACTAACGCTAAGTACTGGTCTCACAATTCGGATAGCTGTGTAAATAGCCCGGCTAGCTCAGTCGGTAGAGCATGAGACTCTTAATCTCAGGGTCGTGGGTTCGGGCCCCACGTTGGGCGCCATTTGTTACGGGTCAGCAAGGTCAGAAGTACTAAAAGAAACAAGGAAACGTTACACTAAGAAAATACTTATTTATTTACTAGTTTGTTTCTTAAATTGCAAGGATACAGTGGCGAAGTACAATACACAATTGTGGTTCACACCAAGCTATCATCCACAGAGCAATCCAACAGAACGCGTTAATCGAGTTATTGGCACTATGATTG
>BHDV01042941.1:226078-240804 GCA_005406045.1 Adoxophyes honmai | reverse complement strand
AAAATTATTTTACCACTCAAAGTCGTTGTCACGTAAAACTTTCGCCCGTATACCGACTTTACAGGCAACCAGTTTTTTTATTATACCATAAGAAAGCCACAAGGAAAAACGAGTCACCTGATAGTAAGCGAGCGACTTCATAACAGACATCTCCAATAGCCACAGATTCCAGAAACTGCCAATCCGGAGGCGTAATGGGTAGGTACTCGTAATGCTCCGTGTGACTATAGTTTGCTGTAGCAGGTAGTATTTTTATTTCAAGCCATGACTGGTGCCCAGGCAAGACATCACGAGAATTATACTGGTAATCTATTTCATGTTGAAAATTTTATATGATTCGAGCCTGGCGAGTTGGGGATAGTACCTACAAAGTGATATTGTTCAGCCAACGACGCGACCCACTCGTCTTCCTTTAAGCTTACTGTAAGGAAAGTGATTTTTTTTTAACTTGACGCAAGCTAAACAAATATATTTCGTAAACCCTATCGTGCCACGTTTTGCCAATAAAAATTTCGTCAAATTTCATTACCCAAACTTATTTTCCTAAATGTTTTAAGTGCCAATGCAATTTTTTGCATAAAACTGACACCCAAATTTTCGTTCAGCAGAACATCACTACGCAAAATTACATTTGGAATTTAGTCTTTTTTCGAATGTTTAATTACGGCAAACAAACATTAGACAATAAACGTTTAGTCAAACGACCTGTCATCGGTATTATGTATATACGTAGATGAGATAATATGAAAAAAGAAACGCGAGCGAGCGCAGCGTGCGAACAAGACCCTCGGTGCGGATACGACTCGAACAGGTTAAGTTAGAAGGCCAAGGCGGGAGCGAAGCGCAGCGAACTCACGCCTCGACCTTCGTTGTTAGTTTTTTTTTTTTAGTTTTGTGAAAAATATAATAAGCCAACTAAATCTTTTGACTAAATTAAATTTGGCCAATGTACGTACCAGTTGATTAAGGAATCATTGACCAAACAATCCGGTGGCAAACATTAGGTTTGCGAAGCAATTCTTTGGGAAAAGTTTGGCAAATGAAAATCTAAACAGTTTTTGGGAAGCGATAATATGGGTTATTTGTAAAACATAATAGGTCTGTACCCCTTACAGAGTGCTAAGAATATCAATTTTATGTCAAATCAAGCAACTTAAAACGCAAAACCTCGAAGACCTTCAGTATTTTAATTTCCAACTCCATTATCAGAAACTCGGGTCTATAAGTATTTTGATCAAGCTAACAACCAATATTAAGCTTGAGGAAAAAAGTCCCCGGCATAATTGGAGAGTCCATCAAAAGGCATACGTCTACTGTTTACCTCAACAGTGAACCAACATTATAATAGTTACGTTGAAGCAGAAAAAAACTCTAGTTCATGGTACACAAATGAAATTAGGCTTCAAAGAATTAGCTAAAATCAGTTTATTGCTTGTCTGATCATTTTTTCCGGTATATTTTATTAGATTGCTAAATTTCGTAATGCTTTTAAGAAATTGCTTTTCAAAGATTAACATTTTAAAAGCTTATCACGAACTTTTTACGGCAAGTTTCTTTAACTAAATATGCCGAGTATTATACAGGTTTCTCAAAAATATGTATGAAACGATTGTCCAAAGATAGACCACCGTAGGGGTATCTGAATCATCCCCCTGTTTTTTGTAGTTTACGACTTAGTTTTTTTTTCGTATTTTTTGTGACACCTTGACCTAGCTTTTTGGTCACAGAGGCATGCATTGTGTGACCCTGAATTTTCAGAAGATGACTTAAAGCATGTTCAGGTGGTGCTAAAACGCAACGGATATGTAGTGAAGAAGTGGCACCCCCGAAGAAAAAGTGGGGGGAAGTGTCCTGATGTGGCTAGACAGCCGGCGTATATGCCTTATGTGAAAGGAGTGACGGACAAAATTGGGGACCTTTTACGGAAATTTTCCATTAAAGTAGTATACTTACACGCCTCTGTCTAAAGTCGCGAGGTATATGCGTACGCCGAAGGATGTTGTTCCCTACCAAACACCGGGTGTTTATGTATAAGGTTGATTGTAGTTATGGTAGTTCCCATATTGGCCAGACAAAGCGGACTATAGCTGAAAGGTTCAAAGAACATATCGCGGCTGTTAAAAATCGATAAATAAACAAATCTGCCATAGCTGAGCATTTGCTGGAGTCAGGACCAAACTATTGGATCAAGCTTCATAATCCCAGAATCCTCTCTACAGAGCGACATTATTACTCGCGAATAGTGCGTGAAGCGGTTGAAATCAAGAAATACAACAATTTTAACCGAGGTGATGGTTTCAAGCTTTCGTCCTCATGGAATCCTGTTATAAATAAGTGTCAGCCTAGGGGTGAACATTCGGAGCGAGCATCTGATGTGGTTAGTGTTGTGTGTCGGTGTAATAGGGTGACGGTGGACAATATTAGTGAAACTCCGGTAGTTCGAGGAGCCGTTACTGATGAAAATCAAGTGCGGGTAGTTCGAACAACCCGGGCTGCGAAACAAACGCGTGATCTGCTTCAGTCAACCGTGACCACGGTCGCTGTAATGCGGCCGAAACGTCGAGAAAGTAATTAACAATACCTTAATTAACATTAAGTCCCGCGTATACATAAATATGATTTTTTTTTTATTGTTTGAGGACGACTTAAAAAAAGTTACATTACAAATCTTGGATCTTGGTAATTCTATGTATAGGCATCATCTTTGACCTAAGTATGTAACATTAAAACTAAAATTACTAAAAGACAATTGTTACAACCTGCATGAAGACGCCGGCCGAGAGATATGGCTGGCCGGCGCGAAAGCTGTAGAAGATGATTTTTATTTTAGACTAGCTTTCCGCCCGCGGCTTCGCCCGCGTGGAATTCGGTTATATTGCGGTATAAAGCGAACATTCCCTCGGGAACATCAATTTTATCCGGGATAAAAAGTACCCCATTATTTAATCCGGACTTCTAACTTTACATCTGCAAAATTTCAAAGCAATCGGTCCAGTAGTTACGGCGTGAAAGCGGAACAAACAAACAAACAAACTCTTTTTCCGATTTTTAATATTAAGTAAGGAAAACTGTCATTAATTTTACATGGTCGAGAGATTTGATCAAGATTATAATATTGTACATACATGAATTACAAGACTTTCATTAAGTTGAATGGATTTATTATTTCAAAAGCTTTCCCATTTCTACAACGATAATAACAATCATGGATAGTTTGTATTTTTGTTAAACGTTAGGTACGTATGCTCAGCCTAGCCCCTTTTAGTATACTGACGAGACCTTACGTATTTTGTTTGTGACACATTCTATGTTATTTCGCTGAACTCTAAAAACGAACGAGTGTTTTTTTTGGACAGCGCCGTGTAATAACTAAAACGAGTTTGTTTTAAAGCTTCACTGGACAGCAAAATCTATTACTAGGTAAACGTTGAATATTTTAGCATAACGCGTTTAGAAACTAGCCAATACACCGCGCACGATGTCGATCACATCTAACTGGAGCACACACAAAATTAAAACAATCCGATCACGCAATGGATTACGTGCCAATCACGTAACAATGCCAAGAAGTAAACATTAGTAGGGGTAAAGACTGTCTGGTGGTTTTAATCTTTAGCGGAAACGTTAGTCAGCCCGCTGCTAGCTCGCCGACCACTTTCCCCCTCTTTACTATATTACACGCTCCGATTGAGAATTCACAATTTTCTCTCACCGCGTAAGCCTAAGTGGTGTATTGTGTTTGGCTGTGTGATATCAGATATGCGGTAAGTGGTACAAAGTGGGATGGTAGTTTTTTTTAACATCTTCGTTTGCGATCTGTACTTGGCTATTTGTGATCGGCCGTGTTGTGTGTAGTGCAAGTTTTAGCCATGGGTTGGAAGTAAGTTTTTTTATGTTAAGTGTAAGTGTTCAGCATAACAATTGGTGACTTTTTTTGGAACATCATAATGGAATTAGGTTTTTTTAAGATAACCTAATTATGTAATCATTCATGTTACTACGAACCATTATTTTCACCTACTTATTACTGTGTTTCCCAAGTTCGTTGAACTCTCATATTCATACTGAAATCGAACATCATAGTTTTTGATTTTCATTTATTAAATCACATTATCTAAAAAAATTGTTACGCTCAAAAAATGGTTAACGAACTTACACAATTAAAAATACTTTACTTACAAGGCAAGTGTCCAGAGCACCATGGCAAACAATTGACAGTGGAATTGAGAATAAATTTACATCAACATTAGCAAAATTGACCCAATGGAATAACATACGACTATGTTTAACCCAAAAATATTTTAATATGAACATGTTGTTGTCATGCTTTGTTTCATAATATAACACGTCCGACAGGATAACATTGTTTCGATTACACTTTTACTTTTATGCTTCCCGTGTTTTTATTCTGTCGAAATTAAAAACTATCGAATAGTTTTACTGATGAAGCCAGAAATTTTATAGCATATAGAAATTGTAAATAACTACGAATTGCTTATTTATTTATAAATATTAAATAAGTAACGGCAAAATTGCTTCGAACTACCAACCGTATATAGAAGCATTAAATAAGCATAACCTCCGAGTAAACTTTCGTTTTCTCCTTATACCGGTCCTTTAGCTGGTGGCATAACAGTTACAGATATATATAGTTCTAGGCGCAATAGAAGCAGGAACTCATGACTGAGGTCGAAATCGACTTAAGTCGTGGGTAAGTTCTTATAGTTCTAAACTTAGGAAGCTCTTAAGTACAAATGTGAATTCAGTTAGGTGTAAATCATTTTTGTCCGAAACCTTTAATAAAACTAGAGCTCAATCATTATGATCTAACCCTATATCATCCTTAGCGTTTTATCACACAAATAAGCAAGACATCAATGATGATAATAGGCCAAGACTAGCGAATAGAAATGTCAGAAAATAAACATTAAATCACATTTGAAGGCATTGGAGGCTCTTCATTTGCTGGGAACCAATCATTCAGTTGGATCTCTTTCGGCAAGCCTCTATAGTACCTATGTACAGGTATATAGTATGCCGACATATACATACATATTGTGGTAGAAAGAACTTGGTAAGTTGAAATCATTGTTCGTCACATGTTGAACGTGGCTAGTGAGAATTATTATCCAATGTCATATGCAGGTCGAGAAGAAACTGATCCTTTCGGTGGTGACGTCATATAAGAACGATTGTGATTGGTGCCATAGATCATGATGTCATGAATAAGAGTATGAACAAACAACATTATAAAGGAGACGAACAACATTTTGAAGTTTAAAACATCATTAACAAAAACACCCTACCATTTACGATAAAAAATCTAAAAATACTTTTTGCAGCAAACCCAATTAAAGTCCCTTCTCCACTTCCGTAATTTCGATGAAACTGTAGAATGTAATAAACTCCAACAAAGTTGAAAAGGTCCGGTATCTCTGAGATTTTTTCTGCTGAAATATATTTTTTACCGTGGAAGTAAATATTAAAAATTGATGGATCGTGGTCAGTAAATCATTGTTTGCGGTACGAGTAAGTAATATATTAGACCCATAGGTCCCCAATGTACCCGTAGCTAGCACCTTTCATAGAAAATATGATGAATAGTCACTCTGGCAGGTCCACCACGGAGGGATCTTTTGTGAGGTTGAAAATAATATTTGTTATTAAGTCTGACGAATATGGGAGACGAGTTCAGATTTTTTTCCAAAAATCGGATTTTTTTTCTGATAAAAAATAAATAAAACGCAAACTCGTAGCTGTTTGTTAAAAGTGCTTGGATTATGATGATCTGTTCCAAAGTGACACACACACAATCAATGTAGACTAAAACGTACTAGACTTTGGTATATAAGTCTGTGGTACTATGAAATCTAACCACGTCTCCAACATTACTCAGTGCTTAACTGTATTAATTGAATTACACTGATTGTGCTTACGCATGTGAGAATGTATCTATCGAACTTTATTGACTTAAAAGTTGCGATTTTGTCTTCGGGACGACGGTATCTCTTCAATAGTTGAAATGACCCATTGGTCGTATGCCAGTTCGACCCCCACCAAGCTAAGACTTCTTACATTATGGATATCTCAGTCGAAGTCTTTCTATCCACTTTTGCTCTTTGGGAGAGAAAGAGCCAGACTGGACAGAACGACTGATAGCCTACGAGGAGTCAAGTTTGAACTGATATACATAGATAACGCCTTGCCAAAAATACTTAATGACTCATTGTTACTATATCTCTGTTTTTGGATCTTTGCCATCTTTGTTTATACATACATACATACATACATATTCTCACGCCTGTATTCCCAAGAGGGATAGGCAGAGCACATGAATTTAAAATTCCAGTGCCACGTTTAGCAATTTCAGGGTAATCAGATTGTTAAACGTGATATTGCAGTGACAGGTTGCTAGCCCATCGCCCACAATACACTAACCCTTTCCCAGGGTCGACTCTTACGACACCCACGGGAAGAAAGGGGGAGGTGCTATTCTAACCCGGCACCACACGATTTGTTTATGACTGTACCAAAGTCCAGACAAAATAAGAATAACATAACTAACATCACGAGATAACTCACACTAGTCGACCTAGTCTCAAACAAGGCAAAGCCAAACGAGAAAGAACGACCGGCGACTGAGCCCAGGATCTCAAACCTCATAGTCAGGTTCTCTAAGTTAAGGCTTTTCGTCGTTGAACTGGATGACTTATGGTTAAGGAAATACGTATTCGTGTGTTTCTGCTAAGCGGTTAAAATACTACTATTGTTAACATAATAGAACGTACTTAAGTACTATTGTTTTTCACTGGGCCTGTTAGTCTGTAAAGTGAAATTCTAAAAATAATTTCTACCTTCCTCATAATATTTAATGAAAAAAGTTACTTCTATTAATATTGGTTGATATCTGACAAGTTCGAAAACGTAAATATTTTTTCTTTTACCCACGCAATTGATGATTTTCTCGAAGAAACCTTTAAAATACCTGATGCCAGTATTCATTAAAACTTTGCAAGGAAATATTTAGAATCGTACAAAAGCCTTTTTAATTTTGGGCTTCTTATTGATTTGAGAGCACAGTGTACAAGAATTTACAGTATAGACTCAATGGATGAAGAATAAAACCGCATAAAATAGCACTCGCCAGTGACACACAGCCTAATTTTAGGTAGATATACCTACTCCTAAGAAGTGAACCGAGAATTAATATTTTCTTCAAGATGGGGCGTTTGATCTTACCACACTTTATTCAAAAGGGGTAGCGTCACTAAAAGTGATACAAAACAGATACACAATTTACAAAATTCGTTAGGGTTTGTCGGGCGTATACTCTGGAATAATCTTACATTTGGAGTATGGCGTGGCAAGAAAGATAATCGGGGCATTAATTAAAATAAGTTGCTAACCTCCTAAGGCCCAGCACCAAATTTTGATCGTTTGAATTTGATGCTTAGTGTCATACATGTAAAATTCAAACTTATTTTGACATTAGTCCTATATATAGGACCATGGGCCTTAGGAGGATAATATCAGCCTGGGGTTTCCTAATTGAATGAATGATATTTTTATTACCATTTATTTAGATTCCACGATCAAAAGTGATGACCATGCAATTTCATCTTTATTTTACAGAAATAAATAAAAATGATCCAGATAAATCGGATTGCATAAAAAATGGTATGATCGAGACATAGCAGACCCAATAGAGTACTAATATAATTTTGGTTGTTCTGAGACGATTCCGCCAAACCATCGAGGCGATCGCTGTGCTCTTATTGGCCGGTCCAAGATCGCCGCTAGTACCTTTTTCTCTACGGTTGTTGGCTCTGTACAGTTTCTGTGACAGTTAGTAAGTGCCAAACCTTTTGCGGGCCTGGGTGGCCAACATTTTTTCTCTATTAAATTGGGTCTGTCCTCTATGGATCGAGACGATGCACCTTTTGGCGACAGAACTCGTGGAACGCTAATCCAACACGCTCTTAGCAACACTGATGTTAATAACAAACGTATTAACTATGCACATAAATAATAACCCATATGACGCAATCTGCTTCCGTTTTTCTTCGAAAATACTTTGTCCTTGGTTGCTATAGTGATAAGAATACTTACGCCTTTATATTCCGTGTACTCATCGTATCATGTATTATTATGATTCCGTCTTTTATTAATTTACGCATTTTTTATGATTCCGACATCAAATAGCAAATCTCATAAAATATACTGTAAAAAATTTATATGCGATCTACGAAAGGGAATAAAGTATACCTATTCAGTTTTATTACACATTTTTCACTAATAAGACATAGCATGTAAGTATAAATTTTTACAGTATTTTTGACATGTCGCCAACATGTCAAAAATACTGTAAAAATTTATACTTACATGCTTAATGGCAGCTGTTATTAATAGGATACAGTCTTATTAGTTTTTGATAATAGTGGTCTGCTACAATAATTTCCTAATTCTAATGATGTTAAAATTATCGACTTCAGTATACTATTTCATGTAAATCACACACATACAATCACGCCCATATTTCCAAACGGGGTAGGCAAAGCACATGAATCGTTACATAGACAAAACTACTATCATTACTATTTCACGTTTTGCTGTCATTTCGAACATAATAATAGTGACAACTGTTTATTTATTTATTTTTTATTTTATTTATTTATTTTTATTCAAAACAATAACACAGCATGACAGTTAAACCATAGCACTGTGAAATTCAGATTTAAGTACATAATTAAGATAAACAATATTATGACAAACAGCATTACAAACACAATTTAAAATTAAAAAAAATAAAATTAAACAACAATAATAAATCAAACTTAAAAATCACAAATCGGTCCGTCATCACAAATGGTTAATTGATGACGGACAGTCATCCTTCACCTCACAGAATTCCAAGCATGCACGACATAAAATGTGCCAATCGGATGCAAAAAGGTCACAGTCAGGTGTTAGTGCGAAAAGCTCATTAAGTTTACGTAGAGCGCAGACCAGAGGTGAGCTCTTGTACAACACGGTGCGCGCCTTGGGAACCGCCAGTAGGTCACGATTGCGTGGCCGAAAATTGAACCTGGATTGTGATTGTGGGGGCACAAATAATCGAAGTAGTTGTGCCACCAACTCGGGGCAATCCGAATCTCCGCGCAATACTCGACATGCGCAAGTCAAAAGTCCATAATTCCGTCTCACCTCCAAAGAATTTAAACCCAAGGTGCCCAGTAGAAACTTAGTTGGGTAGAGAAAAAGATAATACCCGTAACATTTTTTATAAAAACTTCGTAAAAATGCTTTTTGGACTTTCTCGAGGAGCAGGGTGTAAGAGGTCTCGTGAGGATTCCATACAATGGATGCTGCCTCAATTTTGCTCCTGACAAGCGCAAAATAGACAAGCTTAATAGCCTTTAGGTTATTAAAGTCGCGTACGTTACGAATTACAAATCCTAACCTCCGGAAGCAATCTGAAGCTAGAGCCTTCATATGGGAATGGAAATTGAGACGTGAATCGAAGATGACACCTAGGTCCTTAACAGTGTCAACGCGTGCAATGGTCTCAGTCCCGAGGAAGTACTCAGCGGATAAGGAAGTGTGAGCCCGCCCAAAAGACATCACCGAACACTTTCCAATGTTAAAGAGAAGTTTATTGCCAATGCTCCATTGATATACTCGGTTGATGTCATCCTGAAGCGATTCGCAATCAGAAAGCTGTTGCACGCCATAAACGAGCTTCAGGTCATCGGCATACAGCAAGCACCTAGCATATTTGGGGACGGAAGCCAAGTCGTTTATCATGATCCCGAAAAGAAACGGGCCCAGAATCGAACCCTGGCTAACTCCTGAACAGGTGTGGTATGACTTAGAAACAAAGCATCCGTGCTGCACATACTGTTGCCTGTCACGCAGATAACTGGCAAAAAATCGCATGAGTGTAGGCGAGAAGCCAATTCTGCATAACTTGCTCAAAAGTATGTCGTTATCTACGCGATCAAAGGCTTTTGTAAAGTCAAAGTACAGCACATCTACCTGTATACCCTGATCTAAGTGTTCAGAGATGGAGTCAACCAAGGCCAGTAGATTAGTTTCCACTGAACGCCCCGGCCTAAAACCATGTTGTGCATCGCACAGATAAGGTTGAACTTGTGCAGTTAATCGTTTATAAACTATGGACTCAAACAACTTGGCTACCGAAGAAAGGATTGCTATAGGACGATGATCCTCAACTCTAGCTCCGTCACTCGACTTAGGAATAGGGCGAACTCGTGTGAGTTTCCAGTGATTAGGATACTCTCCTGTACTCAAAACCAAGTTAAAAATATGGGTCAGAGGTAGTACCAGCCACTGATTACAACCCTTCAAAACATAGGCAGGCAGATTGTCTGGACCTAGAGAGCTTTGAGCCTTTAGACTTGCTATGCCAGCCTCCACATCCCGAGGATATATAGCGTCTATGTGAATGTAGTTGGCATTACATGACGTGTCGTCCCGACAAACTCCTTTGTAGTCGAGCGACGGAGCGCCAGAAAGAAAAACACTAGAAAAGAAGTCCGCAAATGCCTGGGCAGCCTCTTTACCCTCATGAAAAACTCCATTGTATGAGACTTGATTCACAAACCCGCCTTTTGATTTCAAGCTATTTATATGGCTCCAAAATGCACGTGGATTAATAGTTATTTTATCTTGAATTTGACTAATGTACTGATCGTAATTTCTGGATGCTTTCAGCTTAATATCAGCCCTGAGTTTGGAAAACAATGCATACACATCCCTCCTCCCAGAGCGTTTCCACTCACGGTGAAGGACAGCTTTCTTTTTAACCTCCTCAATGAGGTCCGCCGTAAACCAGACAGGATACGATCTGCGGGGCCTACAATGCCTTCCCTTCCTGGGAATGCACACGTCAAAAATGCCATAAATAATGTTGTAAAATTGATCCACAGCATCATTAACATCGGTAGCTTCGCAAAGGTCTCTCCAGGACACCTCGGTGATCAGTTGGTAAAGAAGCTCATAGTTACCCTTAGAGAAATTCCAATCAAGCCCAGCATCAAGTGTTATCATTATCACCTAGCTATTATGCTATCCTATCACTTAAAGAATAGATAAATCTATTTATTTCCTTAATCGCCTATTACGAGATAATTTTCCGTGTGGTGTCGGGATAAAAATAATACCTTTCCATTTCTTCCGTAGATGTCGTAAGAGGCGACTAAAATAGGTTAAGGTATATTTTAGGTGACAGTCTACCAACCTGTCACTAGTTTACCTGCTGACTCAAAACTTAAAAAATATGCTAGAAGTGGATGGAGCGTTTTGTGAGCTCTGCGTATCCTATTCGGGATTACAGGCGTGATGTATGTATGTACGTAAGTACAAGAAATGGAAAGAATAACACATTTCTATCCCGACACTACAAAACGCAATAATTTGAGTTATTACATTATTTCAGATTAATATTACTCATGGGGACGCTCTTCGGAGTGCTGTACAGCCTTCACCTGCTGGTGAAGGACTACCAAGCACTCACGGGCCCGAAGCTGCTCAAGCTACTCTTCAAACGAGACACCAATGCCACCAATTATATGGTAAGGTTCACAGAAAATCAACTGTCACTTGCATTTGTTAGTAGAGCCTTTTTCATTGTTGCTCGTCGTCTGGGTCACATTTGGAGAGTAGGTAAGTAGTGGAGTCATATAAAAGAGATAACGTTCAGTGACTATTCTAATGATGTTTGAATACGCTACTTCATTAACATCCCTAGAAGCGAAATAGATCTCATAATGGTGGACATAGACCATTGCCTACTCAGTAATAAATAACTAAGAAACAGACGTTTCACGCTTCAGAAATCATATGGATTCTTTAAATACAGATATATACCTACAGTACATACATTGTGACCGTATCCCCAAATCGGGTATAAGAAAATAATGGCTATTTCACGTTTCGAGGCTACTTCTTGCATTGTATTTAGGTTTTAATTTGGCTGGTTGCTAGCCTACTTATTTCTTAATCGCCTCTTACAAAATCCGCGTAAGGTGTTATTCTAAACCCGACACCACGCCGGTACAGGTATCCTACCTATCTATTTACAAAGGAATCTTTTCATATAACGACTGGTTTAGCTTTCATTAGCTTGATTACGACGTTCATTGAGAAAACGCGTGCCGCACGACTGTACCAACCTACGCTTATTTACTTACATACCCTTACCTGTTGATTTAAGATTGTCATAAACTTGAGAATTTCGATTGTATCGAAACCTGAAAATATCTCGGACAATCTTTCGCCACTCAGCGGCATCGTTGCGGAAACGCAAACAATAAGGAGATTCGAAATAAAGTTTATGCATTGCTTACTTCTTTTTCGCAAAGTTTTTTCATAACCATGTTTTCGCAATCGATGATCGTTCTTGTTTTGGTAAAATAAAGCGACCCGATCCCAGTTTTGTTCTTTTTCGCTTTCGGGACTTGTTTCGTTCATTGTCTTGTACCAAATTATCCCGTGTTAAAAACGAATTTTATGTTTTAGGTCTGAGTATTCCACAAAATTCCTATTAGTTATTTGATCACACTCTTATTCACCCCCGAAAGGGACGAATTCGGAAAAGTTTTTGTTATTAACAGAACAATAATAATGTATTAATAGTTTATAAATCGTTTAACTATCTCGTTACCCTGAAATTGCTAAACGTGGCAGTGGATTTTTGAATTCATGTGGTCTTCCTACCCTTTTTGGGAATACAGGCGTGAGAATATGTATGTATGTATATAGTTTATAAATGGGAATTGATTTTAATTCGTTTTGGGCAAGTAACTGGGTACTACAATTATATGGATTCTCAGTAAATTTCATCACGCACGTATTCATATGATCAACACAGTTTTTTACTTCTTTGGACATTTATATTTCAAACCAAGTGATGTCTACACTTTCGCCCTCGTTGTTATTTAACAACACGCAAAATAAATACCGTATACCTTGATGTTGTTATTTAATCCAAAATCATAAGACTACCTAATTAATTTTCTTTATACGTAATACAATTTAAAATATCCCTATGAAGCGCCTTTGAGTGAATCCTGTTTTAATTACAACTGAGCACGAGTTCTCTAAAAACGGTACAACAACAAATGCAAAGGTCCTCGGAGCGACGAAGAGTCCCCGTGAAACACCCGCCAAGTTGATTTAAGCAAGTCTTCAGCAACATAATTAATTAAATTTCAAAATATTAAGTGGAATATTATCAACACGTAATTATTTGGCTTCCTAATTAATCGGATAATTCCGGGGCTTAATTCCGCTATACCCATTGCGGCGTTAATATTTGGGTCGCGCGATAAGAATATTTTTTTCCGGAATTATACCATCCCTCCCGTTTATGTAAGTTATCAATTGCTACAACAACCAACCCTTTTTGTTGCAAATTGAGAGACGTTACTGCGTCGATTGGGTACATTTAATTGGGTCATGGTCTCATGGTGCTTTTCGAAGTTTATTTTCACTTACATTTATGATTTCAATAACCAAAATTAAACAAAAGCGATGCTTGCTTTCGATCAAAAGTAATGTAACTATAAAGTTATGCAAACTAGACAAGTGAATGACACTTCGGACCTCACCTTGGATATAGGTCAATTGCTATTAGTTCTATAAAAAAACTAATTGGGAAATTTATCTTCGGACACCGATAACGTGAAAATTCGGCTTTAAACATATTGGAAAATGTGATCCGACTTGCAGACACGCAATTATACTAATGTTCAGATGCAGTGAACCTAGTTCAACTTAGATAGTCACGATATTCATTTCATCTTAGCATAATAAGCATTGCTAATAGGTTGATATTTTGATAGGTTTTGTTAAGTCGCTAGAAATCATGACTAGGTTGGAGCGTTTGTTTTTATGATTAATACAAATATTTGCTTTAGAGCATTTGACGTTTAACGTGTGCATTTATGGATGTATTTTATTTATTTGTATCCCTTATATAAATCCATAGGGATTTGCTTACTTAATTTTGGACTAGGTACATCTAAGTCCCTTAATTATTAAATTATTTGATGTCAGTTATCTTTATTATGATTTTATGATCAATTATCATGTTGAGTTAACTTTCAAGCAGATTTTTTCTTATTTTTTAGAAGCCACACGTTCGATGGAGGAGAATCCTGCACCACGACCCGATAAAGTGTGCCCAATACCTGTACTGCGACTTGGGAGCACGCCCTGCCAACAATAAGCTACGAGAAGGCTTTGTGTTCATGTTGTTGTGAGTATAGCTTGTAAAGGATTATGTCTGATGAGTAAGCACGTGTTTCTATGCAGAAGTAGTTTCGCTCATGTCAACAGCACGACGCTGAATAAACTTAATTAAACCGTAGAGCCCTATTGTACCCCTTTTATTTCACTTTAAAACTAAAGTTATCTATAAAACGCTTTGCTAGCTCTACCTGGATTTGGTCGTGATAACTGTCTACTATGTATAGAATGGGGATGTATATCATATAGATATATAAGACCCAACGGTATTGAAGTAAACACAAGGATGACTTGCACAAGACTGATTTTATTATCATAAACCTACCCACATGATGATAATTATAAAATATACTACATGCCCCTTTTCATGTAAACAAAGTAATGTTACAGTTTTATTTATATTAAATTCCGTTACACATAACCTTCCTTCTTTTAAAAATAATAACAACGAACAA
>BHDV01042941.1:201784-222693 GCA_005406045.1 Adoxophyes honmai | reverse complement strand
CACTATACTTGGTGTTGCAACACGTCGATTTTTTAAATTTCCCGCCATTTTCTAGTCTCAACTTGCATTAGCCAGACTCTAATTATAAAATATACTACAGGTATCAGAAATAAAATAAAAATGTTCAATAAAAAAAGTTTATGAGAAAATGGTGAAAAAAATAACCTGTGTGGGATACCGACCGATAAACCAAGCCAAAATGCGTAGTGATCAACCAAAATGACGATTCATTTTTATTTTCAATCTTTCAAAATCTCTAAAAGTGCTTTAGTCCTCAATGTATTCCTTTAATTTCAGATTGGAACCACACGAAGAAGACAAATCTTCTCACGAGGTGTTTTTACAAGCGTACGAGTCGGGGAAATCCAACAAAGACCCGCAAGACTGCAAGAAGAGGTATTACATGTGTCCGTTCGATTCACCTTTCCTGTTCCAAATAATACAGTACCTTGTTAAATCTCGATAGTATTGTTAAAATTTAACTATAAATAAAATAATGTTTTAAATTATTCTCCAAATAGATGATAAACTTAACCTTAAACTATTTATACAGTGGCAGCAAAACCTGTTGGTATTTTTAAAACTACTTGATGTAATAGTTTCAAACTGCCATTCAACTTGGTGTGTCCGATTACATATTAGTAACTGGTTATCAGTCACGTACTATAATTAACCCACGTAATAATAATGTTGCTATGACATAAGTAGATTATGGAACTGGGTTACGAAAACTATTTTACTTGCGGACTGATTTGTAAATAAGTATGTAGTGTAAGTGTATTGTTACGAACAACCTAGTTGTTTTTGCTGTTGTAAATTCTGTTGATTAATATATTTTTAAGCAGAAATTTCACGTGCTTTTGACTTACCTTTACCTTTTATCGCGCCTTCTACATAGAGTGACTTCAAATTGATGATTCAGCAACTTATTGCATTAGTTCAATAGTTCAAAAAACTATTTAATCCGTCAGATAGATTACCAAAAAATATTATACAGATATTTTTTCTTTCATTTGACAATCGAAAAATTACGATAATACAGTGCTTAAAAGTTTCGCGTGACGTTACGCCTAGGTAAAAATTTTGCCTAGGCGTGACGTCACAAGCCCCCACTCCAGAAGTTTGATGATCTATAACTTTGTCGATGCTTAGTTATTTTATAAAAGAAAAAATACGTGTTTCATGTTTTTCTATAATCTAACTAACGGACATCTGAGAACAGAATTAACTGCGTTGGTTTGGGCACGTGGAGAGAATGGATGAAGCAAGGATATGTATGCAAATTTACAGGGGAAGTGTGTTAGGGCAAGTCGGTCGAGGGCGCCCTCGAAGAACGTATATCAACCAGATCGGCGATGCACTAAAGGGAGGCCAAATTAGGAGTACCCGAAACCGTCAAGCGTGTGCGACGAGAGTGATGCATGTTAGTGAAGCGAAAGAAGTATGTCAGAATAGAAGCGAATGGCGCTCCGTTATCTCTGCCTACCCCGCAGGGAATAAGGCATGACGGTTATGTAACTAATGGACTGATTAGAATTACATTTTTTTGCGAATCGACATTACTACATACATACTGTAACATAAAAAAAATCCAACCCTTTACCTTTTGATTGTCTATGATTTTAATCAAGGTTGTATGGGTACGTTGTTCTTTGCTTTCTTCCAGTTGTGTAACATTTAAAACTATAAGCGACGATGTTGCCGTTCCTCAAATCGCGTTTATCCGTCGACCGCTGTTTTCTAGTTGGTCGCGGTACTTACCGAGTTAGTTAATTTGTTTTCTTTGTTATTAAATCTTGTTTCAGTTGTTTCCTGCAAATATAAAATTAGCAAGGGCTTCTGTGCATTTTTCACTTATACGTTTAGTATTAATGTTGTTTCAGACTGGCAACCCCGTTCGTGCTGTCATCGGAAATGACGATTCATTATTCCGTCGTGGCTTTTGCTTTTGCATCTCGCTGAGAATCCATCTTCTTTTCGCAAACGCGACGCTAAATGTCGCATGGTAATATAACCAGCATTTGCAATCTTTTTGGTATCTGTTTTGGTGTACCGTATTCTATATTTTTCATATTTTTTACAGCCTAACTGGTAGCAGAAGCCGAATCTACTCCCTCGGGCGTTGAAAGAATGCCACGTGCCTGACTTTGTTCCAGGAAAGGCTATCCATCCGCTCGGGTAAGTTAATCCAGGGTTTTGTTGCTTTCCGTCTCGTTATGACGTATTTTGTATTTCTTTTATTAACTCTGGATATTTCATTCCAGGGGAGTTATGTGGGAGTAATGTTGGAGTTAACTCCAGGAGTTTAAGTCGCAGTATGAGTTACGTTGGAGTTTAAGTCGGCGGGAGTGGAGTTGGAAGGAGTTTGAAGTTTGTGTTTCAATCCTCTATTTAGCCCGGATCCCCTCGCCGCGTGCCCGTCTCTCCTGGCCGGTTGGCCCAAACAGTTGGTAACAACTTCTAGCCCCGTAGCCAGGTACCGACGTTATTTTTAACTTTTTTTGTGGTCCATCTACCACTTTTCTTCGGTCCAGTCCCGTTAGTACTGGTGGCGCCCTTTTAAATTCATTACCTGAAATCCAGTTGAGATAGAAAAGCCAACAGCCCACGACCTAGCTCAACCCTTTGTTCTGTTAGATGATATATCCGGAGGACTTGAAAATAAACTTATATGGTCTTATCCTCTTGTTTCATTAACGTCAACGCTCTACCGACTTTTCCCCGAGGTCTGCCGGGCCTACAGGCCATATGTGTAACAATACATATCTACATATCTTCACGCCTGTATTCCCAAGAGGGGTAGGCAGAGCACACGAATTCAAAAATCCAGTGCCACGTTTAGCAATTTCAGGGTAACCAGATGGTTAAACGTGATATTGCAGTGACAGGTTGCTAGCCCATCGCCCACAATACACTAACCCTTTCCCAGAGTCGACTCTTACGACACGCTTGGGAAGAAAGGAGGAGGTGCTATTCTAACCCGGCACCACACGGGGTTGACGACCTCAATGTATGGATACCTCAAATTTTAAACGACGGATTAAAACAAATGAGTTTCTGCATTCCATTGTGCAGCATTAGCTGACTAAGACACTCATTTTGTATCATCAATTTGAAGTTATAGTATTGAAAACTCCAATTTATTGAGCGTCCTTGTACTCATGTCAAAAATATATTTTATATTTCGTCACCTCTTCAACTTCGCGGTTCTATTTGTTATAACATTTATTTTAAGTTCAATCAATTGTGTAGTTGGTGTGTAAAATCGAAACGGATCTATTTGTAAATCGTTCCGACGATGTTCTGCACTCTAGGCTATTCGAAGTCTAAATTCATGTGGCTCGGATATTTGGGACATGAAATAAATAGAATGCCTACAGTGTTATTTTGTGGAACGATAAAATAGACGCACGAAACACTCTATCTATTAAATATGTATCATGTGCCTACGACACCCTGTAGCATAAATCTAGAGTCGCTGCCACGTAAACTGTGGTTACTGTGACCCTTGGGGTTAGGGAGTTCACTTCAAAGAATGGATTTATTTTTACCGCTTCTCACACTTGACATTACACTAAATCAAATTTAGATGTTTTAGTTTTATTCAAGTGATAAACAAATAAACTACGACATTATTTTCTAGTACATTTATGTTCTTAGAGTTGAAATGTGAAAACTCCGCACACATTACGCCCACCTTCCCTAATGAGCACACGAAATGCTACATAGACAAAACCGTGACAATTTCACGTTTCGTGGCCACTTGTAGCATATCTTTTTAGGTTTTAAGTTGGCAGATATAATAGTGACATGTTGCTAGCCTGTCGCCAAAAATATAGCAAAACTCATTTCCTCAGTTCCCTCTTACGGACATCCACATAAGAAATGGGAAGGTGTTATTCTAAACCCTATTTCATTGGATATAAAATCGAAGTGAAATCGTGTAAAATATTATGTTAGTTGTTTTTTATTGAACAAGACGAATAAACACACTGAATTGGAACTAATAATTGAACTAGTCGAATAGATCCAATTTTTGAGTGTACAAAATTAATAACGGAACTTGAAATGCACTTTGTCATAAAATTCGTCCTAAATTAATGGGCTTTAGAAGACTGGTCATAGTGTGAATCGATATTGTTACATTTTAACAATATTATCCTTATCTAAACATTAACCCGACAAACAGTGTACCGTAATAATTATTAATTATGAGCTGTTTGTTTTCTTGGTTTATTTTGTTTGTTTAGTCGATACCGAGAGGTATCAAGCCTACCCAACATCAAAGCAACATTATTTTTTAACAAAATCAGCCCCGCAAGCGGTGCAACGTATTGCTTCGTTAGATCGACCAATTTGTTTTTAAGTTAACACGTTTACGAAAATAAACTTGAGCATTTACTACAAATAGACATTAAAAGATGGGCAAAATGGAGCGACGATATACGCATGGTGGCTGGGAGTGGTTAGAAGAGGAAAGCGTAGGACCGTGTAGTGTGGCATGCCATAGGAGAAACCTATGTCCACCAGAGGAATATAGGCTGATGATGATGATGATGACAATGAGACATTTAAAGCTGTCCGACATTTTAATAAATTATTATAAAAATCGACGTATCTGTTAATAGAACATGTTAAAAATATCGTAAAACTTTTTCGTTTCAAAAGTATATTTCAAAAAAGGCTAAGTAAATTATTCGACCAAATGGAAGTATGTTTTAGTGTTGGAATGTAAATACAAAAGGCGAAGACTTATTCCAAGGTAATTATTATATTCTCGTTACGTTAAATACCTACTTGTGACTTAGCTTCAAAAACTTGAAAACGTTAATTTTGTGTCATATGATTTAACGATAACAATTCACTATTTCGTCACTACAGCGTAAAGCGTAACCCCCTAAATAATAGCCGAATATGACAACAAAATGTTAGGGCCAAAGTTTGCAATCTTAGTTGATCCTTCCATTGGGGTTGAGTTCGCCACACTCAATAACCATCAGAATATAAAGCGAGCCATTGAAACTGATTGAAAAAACTTGGGCTACATTACGGCATGCCAGCGCTCCCCGACCTCTGCAAACAACAGCCTTTCTCGCGACAACTAAACCGCACTACATTCCACTACAATGCTGCTGCTATAGGCTTCAAAGATGTCAGAATAATACCCCTTTTTCTTTGAGCAGGCATTGTAAAGCGAAACTCTGCTTTCACAAAAAATCGTGAACTCAAATAGATCATAGGCGTTCAAGGCAACGTACCCGAAAAGCGATCATTGTTATTTTTATTTTTGCCATTCCTACTTTGGGACTGAGAGTGGAATTGTGAAAGTACCTGTAATTTATTATTTTGAATAGAGGCTTAGTAACAAACAGGAAAGTAACAACTTAGGCTTGTTTAACATGAGGGTATATTGGTAATATCGAGCCGGATGTTTTATTTTATTGTATGCGTACAATCTTTGTGATCCTCTTACAATTCAATAGGTATGAGTTCAAGTCATAAAGTTAAAGAACACTAACTTGCAAAATGTGATTTCATTGCACTATTTATTTATTCATCGCTCTATTTAATTAAGTTGTTGTTCATATAAATCACCGACAAGGCAAAACAAAACTTAGAGAAGAAAACCCTTTGTGCTAACAACTCTAATTGTGTATTTAATTTATTTGAATAGTATTGCTACTTTGAACCGCATTAGGCATTTATAGGAACTAGTGCCAGAATCTTTTCATACTGAAAGAACCTACGCCTAGCAGTGGACCGTTTATAGGCGAGATGAGGTACGTAACGTATAATAACAACAATAAAAGTGTGAATCTGGACGAAAATATGAGCTCAAAGCCGCTTTGTTTTATCCTCCTGCCTGCACGGTACGTTTTCAGGCACTTTCGTCTTTCCACAATATTGACATTCATCGTTCGTTTATTCACCGCCGAAACTATAACAAAATAAGAAGATGAGTACAAAAGTAATGTCATACAAAATAAATTCACAAAAGGATTATCAAAATGTGTATTATAATAAAATAAAAATAGGTTTAAAAAAAAATAACAACTCGAACAGTGATGTCGGTTTTCGTTTACTTTAAGTAATCTTTTACTATTTTATATAAAACGTTTCTTAAGCTTGTCAGGTTAAATCTCCGTTTCTAAGCAAAAATAACAAAGGAAAATGAACGAATCTTAAACGATTTAGTTCATTTTAATAGGCTTCGGTTCGGATTAGATTATCCGCATTGTGGTATCTGGTTTAGAGTTACACGTATCCATTTCTTCCATGGATGGCGTAAAAGGCAACTCTGAATATCCTTAGTATTGACCTGTAATAGGCTAAACTATATTTTCCTGTCTGGTGTCGGGATAGAATAACAATACCTCTCCATTTCCTCCGTGGGTGTCGTAAGAGGCGACTCAGGAAATAGGTGTAGGTATGTTTTAGGCGACAGGCTAACAACCTGTCACTATGGCACCTCTGAACTTAAAACTTAAACATTTATGCTAGAAGTTGCTACGTAACGTGAAATAGTAATGGATTTGATATGTTTATTGTTGTATACTCGTGCTGTTGCATACTTCTATATTTATAGATTCTAGATTTTTCCACAATAATAGAGCCCCATAGGAATCAAAAATAATTTTCGGCTTTGCTTTCGGCTTTTTTTCGCGGTTTATCCTTTTCAGCGCACGGTACCAGCCTGTGGAATCGGTTGCCGACTTCTGTCCGCCAATCATCCTCGGTTTACCCGTTCAGGGAACGCCTGAAGAAGATGTGACGCACACCAGTTCCTTAATTGTATAATATAATTATGTTTGTGTTATTCCTGTGTTGTGTTCTATTTATTATTGTATTTCGTCACTTAGCTAACAATACCGCGTAAGTCAAAAATTGGCCATATGACGTTTTGTATACCAATCGGTAGATTATTTTTTTGCGCATCCAATGGGCTCACCCTGGAGGCTGTATCGACCAATTAGAGCGTGATATTTAAGAAATAGTAACACCACACAACTCATTGCTTGCCCAAACACCGCGCAAGTCATCAATCCGCCATAGAAAATTGGCATGGTTCACGTCGCTAGTCATTAGATTGTCTATAGTTTTTAAATTAGTAGAGATTTTCAAACGGACTGTATACTAATATGTAGCTAAAAGATAAGTTAATTAATTAATGTACAATATTATAATGGTATACATTTAATTACTGCATAAAAATTAAATTAAAACCATGGTACAACTTAAGCGGTGTTGCAATGAAAGGTTTTGTTGACTTGAGCGGTATTTCTTATAAAAGTTATAAATTTTGGTACTTGTTTCGCTGGCTTCAGCTGTATTTCTGTTATAAACTTCTGACTACTGCGTTATTTGCGGGAGCGTTTTTGGTGTAAAATTAATGTATCTAAGGTGAAATGTACTAACTAATGATTACTGCTTTGAAAGTATAAATTTATTTTACTCCTGAAAACAAAATAACTAAGAAAAAGGTTCCCAAAGGTAAGAGATCCCCTATGGGATAAGTCGGCCTTTTGTACTATTTAGAGCGTATTTTTAAACGTGCTTTTTTGAGAAAAAAGTATTTACTCACATATGTACCTACTTATTTACTTACTATGAACGAGATCTGAATCCATCTAATAACCATGAAATTGCTGAATGTGGCACTGGATTGTTAAATCCATGTGCTCCGCCTACCCCTCTAGGGAACATAGGCGTGAGAATTATGTATATACATTATGTATGAACGAGATCATGGACAATGACGCGACTTGCTGTGGTGATAAAAAGTTTTCAAAATTTGAGACTCCATGCGAAGTCACTAAGTACTTTCCATGGTTTGCAAAAGTAGGTAAGGCTTACACAGAAGTATGGTTGTATTAAACAAAAACGATTAGAATTAACTAAACCTGCACAATTACAGGCAAACTTATTAATGAAAGACCATAAATCTGCAGGTCCTGGTATACATAAGTCCAAAGACTGAAATGATACCAGAAGTTTTGCCCTTTATGCTTGCCCGGAATAAACTAGTTCAGACGAGGAAATGGCACAGTGTGATACATTCGCCAATAATACTAGGTCCCAGAGAAAAATAACAGACTTTGAGTTCACTAATTTTAAAGATTTGTCCTTAAAGAATAGCCGGAGACACCCCTGTTACTGAGTAGGTATAGGGTGTTCAAACCAGATGGAACAATTTGGTGTAGCAAATTTTTGATGAACCTTTGCAGCCATTGCCTTATCGGCCATTAAATATCACTAATATCAGAATGTTAAAAGAGCTCCCCAAAATTATTTTTGGAAAAACTGCAAAGATGTAAGGACCTTCACGATTAGAAAGGCCTAGACGCCGAAACAACGCGTTGCCTTTTAAGATTTAACTGTTTATTGTCATTAGATGTCAGTATCTATTTTTTGAAAATTATGAAGACTTATTTGGATAAGTTCGCTTCATTTTAAAACTTTTATTTTGAGTCTTTTAATTTGAATTATTATCTTGTAAACCAACCTTGTGTGTTGTGTTGTTGTGTAGCAACCTGTCACTGCAATATCACGTTTAACTGTCAGATTACCCTGAAATTGCTAAACGTGGCACTGGATTTTTGAATTCAAGTGCTCTGCCTACCCCTCTTGGGAATACAGGCGTGAGGGTATGTATGTATGTATGTATTTAATTTGGATTATGGTGTGTTTAATGTGCCTACCGTTAGGCACTAGTGATAGCTAAGAATTATTATGAGTAAATTAGAAATTAAGAAAAAGGACTTGATAGTATTATTGATATATCAGTATGGAGTTATTTAAGTCAAAGAAAAAACTCGTTAATCTCGTTAGAAGGTATTTTCTATCACTTTATTTCATAATACATTTAGTTAAGATTTTATAGTTTTTGTCGTATTAAAACTTTTTGTTTAAGTAAAATTTTTATGAAGGACAATAGTTTATGTTACTGGTGATAATCCTTTTTAAAAATATTGTTTATTTATTTTATATTTCAATATTATTTGCTAAAATAATTATAACATGTATGTTACGAACACCGCTCAAGTCTTTAATTTTGTTGGAGTAAAACCGCGTAAGTCATGAAAATTACCACTTCAAGCCAAATACATGTATACTTTAATATTCATCTTATCTAGACTCAATACCCCATAATATTTGCATTTATATAATGCCCGTATTGTAAAAATTAAATTTTTTATGCAGTTTTTTGTGTCTCCTGAAAACTAAGCAAAACTGACTTACGCGGTATTGTTAGCTAAGTGACGATTTCTATATTTATTCCATAGTTAAACGTTATAAATATTATATAATTCTATTATATTTATGTAGTATAATTTGTCAATATTTGTTGAACTGTACTTCACCATTTAATTTGTGTATAAGTTTGTTTTTTGTATTTTTTCTTTTGTACAATAAAGTGTTTACTTACTTCATATTATGCATCCTTTTTTGTCTTAAAACGTTTTATTTCAGTAAGTTAAGAAGGTTAATACCGTATGTCAACGTAAATACCTACCAACATCGTTTAAAAACTCAGATTATTTTAATTGTTGTTTGATGTAATTTCCTGTTTACACCCTTTGGGAATACAGGCGTAATATTACATTTATTAGTGTTACATTAAGTACCGACCAGTAGCAATAGTACCTAATAGCAGAATACCTGGCCGATTTACTTCGAACACTTTTCTTTAGTGCCTGTGTGAAGCCACTTACTTTCGCGCAACGTTTCTAGTTTTTACAACGCTCGTATAAATAGGTACACCCAAGTTTTGTCTTAATAAACGTAAAAACTTCGTTACTACCAGCTGGCGTTGAAGGGTTTGTTCATTTGTAGGCATTTGTTGTTCTCAGACACAGAACTATTAGCAATAAAATCTTTTGAAAAAGTCTCATTTCTTTAGCCACTTTGCAAACATTTCCTAAATGAAAACAATAGTTTCTTGTAAAATCTTGACAGACTTAAAACATTGCCTATAAAATAAAATAATAAGAGCAGAAAGAGGGTTCACTATTGCATGAACGCATACAATAAACCTCCCATCAATTTTATTGTTAAAAAGTTTAAAAACCAATACTCAATTAGATAAAAGCTCAGTAAACAAACCTCCCAAATATTCACAGCTTTTTTTTTCGTGTGGAAAGTGCGCTATAGACATCACCAGGTTCGAACCAGCATGGGTTTACGAGGGATTCTCTTACAGAAGATGGCGCAATTTTAGAAGAAATGAGAAGGATTATGTACAACTTAAAACTGAATTTATTGGTTATATACTTATTTTATCTTAGCAAAGAGGCGTACAGACGCTCTTAGTTGGATTTTCAGCGCCCACAGCAGAAAGAAAACAAAAAACGATCGGGGCGTTTTACTATTCGCCCGCGCTGCCATCGGCGCCAATCTAAGTGGCCTATATTAAAATGTAGCAAAAGAGGTTGCAGGTTGCTACAACTGCACAATCAGATTCTCTAACCACTGTGCTATCCAGCTGTCAAATCTATCTATACAGGGTGGCCGGAAATTTACAGGAAATATTTTAACCAGTGGTCGGGTATACGCATCTGAAAACCCCTGTAAAATATTTTCTGAAAATTTTCATTATTGACCTTACGGGAGACATATGTTTCATCGCTTTTCTGGTCAATGCACCCTGTATTATTCTTACCTTACGTCCCGTACACAAATCCCATCAGCCTGCGCGTTCGCTCCTGCAATAGTTCGACATTGGGATGCTACGCGGTATACTAAAAGTCGGAGTACAAAAGATTGGGGAATATTTTCAGATTTTTGATTTTATTTTCACATGAAATTTCCGGGAAAAAACCTCACAAGGTTTTCAGATACGTTTACCCGATCACCGGTTTAATATTAACGGTCACCTCCGGCCCCGTATACAGGGTTATTTGTCGTGTTAGTTACACTATTTATATCTCAAAAACGGCTGAACCGACTTGGGTGAAAATTGGTGGAGAGTCAGCTTACAAAGTGGAGATGGATATAGGATACTTTTTATCCCGTTCCCGGCGGACATGACACAAAACGTAGCATGACGACAGGCTCAGACAAAAACCTCTTTACGGGAACAAAGTTTGCCAGGTCTGCTAGTCTTTCACAAATAAAATCGAACGTAATAAAAAAAATAAGTTTAATTAAATTATATTATTTGCCAAAAGTTATCATTTTTGTTTTATAATTTTCCAAACAAACATTAAGATGAAAACGAGTGCGTCTATCGGAAATAATATCCTAAGTAATTTGAAAGCAATATTGCGAGCAATGGGAATATGGGGATCGGCAAATCGAGAGCTACTTAATCACGTCAAATGAATGTCATATAATGTCTAGGATACTGATTTACTTAATCACAATCGTCAAAACTTCCCAACTGAGCTAATAAATTCTCAATTTTCAGTTTTGAAAATCCTCAGGTCCTACCTAACTTTACTTAATATTGAGCATAAATAAGAAAGTAACTCCTTTTCGTGGAATCAGAAAAAATAATTTTTGGATGTATTTTTCTATTATTTTACCAATTTATCCCAATCCCAACGGTATAAGAAGGGAGAGAATGTCATTTTTTGTCCAGTTTCTGGGACAAAAATCTTATTGGAATGGAAAAATCACGTGATCCTCATCTCAGTATGAATTAGGTACATCAAAACTTTATTAAATATCAAAAGGTTAGAGAAATTCTCAAATTAGCGCGATTGGACAGATTAATATTAATGGGCGGGTATGAGTGAGCCAGTTAGTAGTCTTGTTAACGTGATTGTAATTACACAACTACCAAGTGCTAATTGAGTGCGTAAATAGGTTGCGTTAGCCAAGTTTAATTACTTACTTCGGGGGAATGGTAGTGACGTGCGATTCATTACACAATCGTGTAAACTTAACTTACCTGATAGAAGCCCATCAACAAAGTTTCAAGAGACTTCTAGTTTGTAGTCTAAGTAAGAATAACTAACTGCAGCAGGTAACCCTGGGTTTGTGCTCAACAGGCATAGACCGCTTATCGAAATACATATCATAATATACATACACGTTCAGAAACAATCGCTTACATTGGGAAACCTGTGTAGCACTATATCATACTCGTACATTATAAAATCGATCACGATATTGATTTTACATACAAATTTCAATCATCTTAAAACAAGATAATTTTAAACAAAAAGAACCGACATCAAATTTGTGATATCTTGAAAGCATTTTGTCTATTTATACTTAGATTTATAGAATGTTTAAGAATTTTGTATTCAAGCTAGAGTTATTACTTAAAAACCACCAAAATGTAAGATCCACCTTATTATTCTTAAATTATACTTACTTTACGTATTAAATTGTAATACTGTCGTTGAATACATTATACATTAAACTACCGTGAGACTCACTCATGTTGAAAATTATCGGATAACTCACGTTTAATAAATCGAGTTTAGCGAAGAGAGCCGAGGCGTGCAGTTCGCGTTTGGCAGCAGCAGCTGCCGCGGCTCCTAGATAAAGGGCTACGAATTAGTCCGAAACATGTCGAGCTAAACTCGATTTATTAAACGTGAGTTATCCGATAATTTTCAACATCACTGTCGTTGAAGCACCAAAACTGTTATGTAGATATTGTACTGTAATTATGTAATAAACATCGATTAAGAAATCGATTAATAAGTAAATCTTCTGTACTCAGGGCGTCTATTGTATTTAAAACGATGATGGATTCGATACCGATAGATAAGAAAAAATATTTCAAATTTGGAACATGCGCTCGGCGCCTCTAGCGGTACGAGCTTGTGACGCTGATGCCCGATTGATTGTGGAATTCTATTTTGCTACCATTGTAACTGTTATTTGTACTCCTATTGTCTTCGAATATTTTCCAGAATTATTACATGAGTTTCCGATAACGTTTTTATTAACTTTTCAGACTCACTTCATAATCTACACTCGTATAATAATGCCTTTTATTATGCAGTGGTCACATTAAATAACATTTTGCCGGTAAATCCATGTACGGAATATTAACAGACATTCAAACTATCAAAACATCAAGTTCCAATTTAAGAATCGACAAAGGAAACGATTCTGTTTTATTATTTGCCAAATAGCAAAATGTTTTTGGAACGTTTTTATATACGAACACCGGCTTTATTTCTATGATACCCCTGAGTTGACAGGTAACGAACAATGGACATTGTCAATTTGACATTTTCGACAAGGCCGCAATGTGGTTACTCCTTACAGTGGTTGATTTACTAATAAACCGGCCAAGTGCGAGTCGGACTCGCGCACGTAGGGTTCCGTACCAAAAACTGCAAAAAATCAGAATTTTTGTATGGGAGCCCCCCTTAAATACTAATTTTATTATTATTCAATTATTTATTTTTAAAGTAGATATTTAATTAAACATTCTGTGAGCATTTCAAGTATTTAGCTGTTACAATTATTTAAATAGACCCAAAACAGTAAAAAAAACTACAAAAAATAGGTTTTTTGTATGGGAGCCCCCCTTAAATACTAATTTTATTTTATTTTAATTATTTCCTTTTAAAGTAAATATTTAATTAAATATTCTGTGAGAATTTCAAGTATTTACCTGTTACAGTTATTTAAAGAGATCCAAAATAGCAAAAAAAAACGTTTTTTGTATGGGAGCCCCCCTTAAATACTAATTTTATTTTATTTTAATTATTTTCTTTTAAAGTAAATATTTAATTAAATATTCTGTGAGCATTTCAAGTATTTACCTGTTACAGTTATTTAAATAGATCCAAAATAGCAAAAAAAAACACGTTTTCTGTATGGGAGCCCCCCTTAATTATTATAATTATTTTAATTTTAGTATTTGTTGTTATAGCGGCAGCAGAAATACATCATCTGTGAAAATTTCAACTCTCTAGCTCTCACGGTTCGTGAGATACAGCCTGGTGACAGACGGACGGACGGACGGACGGACGGACGGACGGACGGACGGACAGACAGCGAAGCCTCAGTAATAGGGTCCCGTTTTTACCCTTTGGGTACGGAACCCTAAAAAGAACGAGTAGGTAAACCGGGTAAGGTTACAAAGAATCCTGTGAATGGAATCAAAATTAAAATATCGCATACTTAGTAATACTAAAGTATAGCATACTTAGTTAGTTTACTCGGGGTTGATAGATTACGTAGACATGTTGTGGGGTGAGAAATAACCACTTTGTCAGTCGGTTGAATTCTGATTTAATTTACAAAACATATGCCTTTTATACAATAAGTCTAATCTTAAAAAGTATAACTACCTATCTATCATGCGTGCTTGCATAAAATCGACCTATTCGGCACGCATGAATGAAATGCTGACAATGTGGCTTCCGCCACAGTTAGAATCGATCTTGTTTGATGTAAGGTTAACGTCCCTGTGCGGGACACTCACCCAATACTTGGCACTTGCAACCTTATGTTATAGTAAGACAGGTGACAGACGGGTGCCATCTATTGGGCGTTGAGGCGTCGAGCATTGGTACTTTTACCTTACATCTCAAGATAAAATTATAAATTTTAGCTCTAATTATAGTTAAATGGCTTGTTACAGTTTAAAGACAGATTAAAATCTCTTGATATGAGCACAATTTTGCTAACCACGAACTTTTGAGGAAGATAAATGAGGTGAGAAAACCGGTCAATTTGCAGGTTCCTATACATAATGAGCCAGACAGGTAACAAATTAATTAAAACTTTCAATCAATTTCGAATTGAAGTTGAATGTCCTTAATTTAGTCCTCAAATAAAGCAGCAGAGGAAGCCGCGCCGAAACCATCAAACAATGAAAATGAAGAGGTCCTCACAGTGCTGTACCGTTTACTTTTAATTTCAAGGTAGAGGCTGTACTTATGTTATTTCTGTTAAGTGACTTCAAAATTGAAGCCAGGACTAGAAAAGTCGGACCAGCCTAAATTTAATTTTTCCTCAAATTGCCTGCGACATGCTTTGCATAAAATTTATTAAACCGGATGCAGTTTTTTACGGAATCAAACTCTAAATTGCCATTGAGATGTTAGTGTGGCAATTATTGACACAAATCGTATATCTATTTAAACATAACATCATTTTGAAATAAAACTTGAAACCATAGTTTAACATTTTTTCATTAAATCTATACCCGAAACACTAAAAAACTCAGTGTTTTCAACTTTTTTTAATAAACAAATACCTACAAGTATGGAAACTGAAAACAATCAACGAAAAGTTGCAGCGATAGCAGCATAGTGTACATATTATACTACCATCCATTCAAATGCCGCCAATCAGCCTTTCAGTAAACAAAAAACCGCCCAAGTGCGAATCGGACTCGCGCATGAAGGGTTCCGTACCAAAAACAGCAAAAAAAAAGACACGCTTTTTTCTATGGGAGCCCCCCTTAACTATTAAAATTATTATTTTGTTTTAGTGTCAGTATAAGAAAATTATTCACAATATTAATTACGCAAGCAACAAAATTAAATCAAACCAGCAAAGACATAAAAAACTATCCATCGACACTTTGGCGTTGATCCAACGTAGACGTGCAATTACTAGATCATCACAAAATTACAATAGTTTTGACAGAGAAGTAAAACGCAGCATAAGGCGGGATATTCGTCAATACAATACAAATGTAGTAAAGACAGCACTCATTAAAAACACTTCTCTCAAAATAGCAAAACAAGGCATTAATCGCGGAGCAAAACCGTGGATTACTAGTTTAATGGACAAGGAAGGTAGAAAACAATACAGCCGAGATGTAATATTAAACGTTTGCTCAGATTATTACAAAACTCTATATTCTGACTCATCTAAAATATCCACCACTGAAGAGTATTTCTGTTCTGAAACCATTCACGATATCACGGAGAATGAAGTGAATCGTGCCCTTCGATACATGAAGTTCGGCAAATGCCCTGGAGCGGACGGTATCAGTACGGAGTGCTTGATTCTTGGGAAACGTACTTTGTTACCATACATAGTGAATCTTTTCAACACCATTTTAAGAACCGGTAAATTTCCTAAACTTATGCTCCATTCTAGCGTTATTCTGCTCCACAAAAAAGGTGACAAGAGTAATTTAGACAATTACCGCCCTATTAGTTTGGTCTCCCATCTATACAAAACCTTCCTTAAAATATTAGAGTCCCGCATAGCATGTCAATTAGATAAACACCAACCCCCAGAGCAAGCCGGTTTCCGCCCCGGTTTCTCTACCACTGACCATCTTCACACACTAAACCAAATTATAGAAAAATGCAAAGAATTCAATCAACAGTTATATCTTGCCTTTGTTGATTACTCCAAAGCATTCGACAGTATATCTCATTCCTCTATAATTGAAGCACTCAACCATCACGAAATAGAACCCACTTACATTAACCTGATCAAATCCATATACAGCAATAGTACAGCAAATATCAAGTTACAATCATCCGGACAGTCCTTTGCGATCGAAAAAGGGGTCAAATAAGGAGACCCGCTTTCCCCCAAACTCTTCACGAGCACTTTAGAGCAGGTGTTCAGAAGCTTGGCGGCCGCTTGGGAGAATAAGGGTATCGTTGTCGGCGACTCAAGATTAACAAATCTCAGATTCGCCGACGACATAGTCCTTTTTTCCTCTTCTGCATCGGAGCTCCAGGTGATGCTACAACAGCTAAGCTCTGCGAGCCTTCAAGTTGGTCTTAAAATGAACAGGTCCAAAACTCAGGTGATGACTAACAGCACGAAACGTAAGGTAGAGGTAGACGGGCAGTATTTACAATACGTCGATGAGTACATCTATCTTGGCCAATTAGTCTCTTTCAGTCATAGACAGGATAAAGAAGTTGAAAGACGTATCCAAAATGCCTGGAAGAGCTATTGGTCATTAAAAGACATATTAAAGGGCGATCTTCCTCTGAGCCTGAAGAGGAGACTCTTCGACGTGTGCATACTGCCTGTCCTAACTTACGGTCCTCAGACTTGGTCACTCACAGAGTTGCAGAAGACCAAATTGAAGGTTTGCCAGAGAGTCATGGAACGCAGCATGCTCGGGGTGAAACGGATCGACCGGATCCGGAACACTACTCTGCGTTCCAAAACACGCATTGCTGATGTCGGAGCAAAAGCCGCCAAGCTGAAGTGGGACTGGGCGGGCCACGTCAGCCGCATGCTTCCGCACAGGTGGGCCAGAAACGCCACAGAGTGGAAGCCACAAGACGGATGGAGGCGGCGAGGCAGGCCGAGGCGGAGATGGCGGGACGACTTGGACGTATTCTTGGGTGATTGGTGGGTAGTTTCAGAAGACCGAGACGAATGGAAGTCATGGGGGGAGGCCTTTGCCCAGCAGTGGGACACAAACCCAGGCTTATAGTTATAGTTTAGTGTCTGTTATTGTAGTGACAAACACAATACAATACATAATCTGTGAAAATTTCAACTGCCTAGCTAACACGGTTCTTGAGATATAGCTTGCAGAATGGTGACAACTAAAAACGGCCAAAATATCAAGTTTTATGGGAGCCCCTCTAAATTGTTATTATTATTTTAATTTTAGTATTTATTGTTGTAGCGGCAACAGAAATACATCATATTTGAAAATTTCAGTTCCGTACCTCTTACGGTTCTTGAGATACAGCCTAGCGACAGACGAACAGACAGCGAAGTCTCAGTAATAGGGTCCTGTTTACACCCTTTGCGTTCGGAACCCTAAAAAGAAAGAAAGAAACAAGAAAAAAATATATTCATTAACACAATCTAAAATAACCACAGTCAAACAAAAATTTACTTAATGCTATGCATGCCGTAAAATAAGAAACATGTACCTAATGTCGAACAGCGTCAAAAGGGTCCCATCCAGCATGACGTAACGCCGAGCCGCAACGCTGATTTTTAATGCTACCCTGAAATAATAGACTAATCAATAGACAAGACTTAACAAGAACGTGGCTTCTGATAAAATTGCAAACTTGCAATCACCAGCGCTAGTCTGGTAAGGGGGTGTCCATAAATTACATGAGGCGTTTTTTTTTTCAATTTTCTGACCCTCCCTCCCCCCGTGGTAAGATATCGTGAGATTTTACTCAACCCCCTCCCCCATCCCCCAATCTCACGTGAGATTTTCCAAAATATGGATTTCTTACGTAAACGCGTTGGATGGTTATTGTAAAAAGAAAAAAAAAAATTGAAAAAAAAATGAATGACGTAACATCAAAAAAAATCTTATATTTTCTTCGTTCGGATACACTCATGAAGTTTAGTGTCAAATATAAAGCGCCGTTCACACTACGATTTTCAATACCTTGGGCAAATCGGGCAACGTTCTCGATTTAATGGACCCAAATAGTAGTTTTTATTTGAACAAGAAAAAAAAAGCGTGATATTTGCTGTGGTCAGGTCAAGAGTACCCGAAATCGACGAGCATGTATGAAAAGACTAATGAATGTGGATGAAGCAAAAGAAGTATGCCAGGATCGTAGCAAGTGGAACAAAGTGGTCTCTGCCTACCCCTGTGGGAAAGAGGCGTGACTGTATGTATGTATTTGCTGTGACCCCCCTCCCTCTAAAGTTAGATTAGATGAGATTTGACTCGACACCCCCCCCCCCTTAAACACCTCACGTAATTTATGGACGCCCCCTAACTACCACAAGTATTTTATAATCGCTCGGCACTCCGCAGCCGTATTAAGCCGATTACCTGTCCATTAATATTTATCATTCCTCTTTTCGCACCGGAAAAGTAAAAAGTGCTACTCTTCTTATACTTAGACAAAAACGTTTTGCCCTAATTTATTTTAATATTAAGTACCTATCCATCTGAAGCCTGCCTCACTAAAATGTTTAAACTACTTGAACGACATAATTTAAGCTTATCAATTCAAGTTGTATTATTCAACTGAAAATATTTGGCTGTATCATAATTCAATATTTAAAGGCAGTTTAAATCAATTTCGGATTAATTCGTTCATTACAAAACGTCATTACAATACAAAAATCATTCTTACTAAATCTTGTAGTCAAATCACTATAGCCAGTGACTTTTAGGTGTGATGTTATTTTGAAAATCCTTCTATGACAAATAGACGTACTTTGCTCGACACGGCCGACAAGACGGATCCCTGTATGATGGATGGACTGACAGAGTGACTTTGATTGATTAGTTCTTATCAATTGAACTGCACAGCATTTCTTGTCTGTAGCGTAACACAAATAACAAGGCTTATTGATAAAGGATCGAAAGATGGTATTGTAGGACTTCAACACAGCTAACATAAGTAGTAGTATTTTTTAATATTTATAATAATCTACTGAAAGCAAAAAAAAAAGTATGTTGTAAGTAAAATTTATTTGAATAATTTAGTTGATCCAAATAAATTTATTACCGAACCTATACACTTAGTCACCTCTCAAGACGTTCACAGAAAATGAGAAAGTGCTATTCTAAACCCACATTGTATTTGTCTATGTAACATTTTGTGTGCTCTGCCTACCCTATTTAGGAATACAGACGTGATGTGTGTATGTACCTACAGATTTATTTGAAAACCGATGTTATCATCGGCCGTAAAGGTAACTTCATTTCAACTACGTACCTACCTCCTAAGTTTGACTCGAATGAAGAAAATACTTGCACGAGGCAAAAGATGCCTGAAAAATGTCTTTTAGCCGTGTCATGCATTTTCTTCTGTGCATTGCAATGTTACATCCTGTTGGACAATGTTTTGTGCTTGGCTGTTAATCTTAATAATATTAGGGTTTTTGTGAATCTTCCCACATGTTTATGTGGCCAGAACAGAAAGTTGATAGTTTGATTCTCCGGGCCTTAGATTTTTGAAGAGTGTTGGTGGAATGTATCGCCGCGCCTGACTTAACGACAACAACTCCTTGAGCTGTCCGATATTGGTGCCATGGCTGCTAGGACGCCACTTGCGCCGAAATTTGGCGCTTTTCCATTTAAACCAACCGTTTCACAGGCTGATGCATCAGATGCTAGTTTAAGAAAACATTAAACCTAAAAGTTCAAGTGATCAAAGGGCTGGCGCGTTCCATGAACAACAAACTGGCGTCGAATGTTGGGCACCTTACCTCGGAGTAGCGGCTTCGGGGATCGATTTGTTAAGAAGCATATTTTTTTTCTATTAGCGCCAACATATTCACAATAGCTTATTACATCGTGGGTTTATGATGATAAGAATGCTGTAGTTTCGACATAGGTATTACTATATTATGACAATTTAAGCCCCAAATTTCAGAACTTCAGCCCCATCGCAAAGGCAGACCTTTAGCACGCTGCCAGGCTGTAAATGTTTGCTTGAGTAATAGTTAATTAGCCCAGGAGAGTTCTGCCGCCGCCCACTTTCAATTTACTCAGCGGTAAGAGCCTCAGCGTTACACTAACCACAATGCGACCCGACTCCATACATCCCAGAGGTAACCTGTTCTGACCTATGACGTTTTTAATTATATAAAATAAATTTTACAAATTGATAAATAATTGGCAGATCGGGCATTACTCTGCCATGGTACGATTCAATGGACAGGAAAACAATATTATTGCGTGGTCACGGAGAAGCAAGGATGGTTTTCCTTGTTCATAAATTCGTTTTTAAAATTATATCAATATCAACAACATCAAAATTACGTGGAAGTAAAACCAACATACCTAACTCGCAAATGGAAACTCTCACCCTTTTTTTTAGTTAATACGTACAGTCTGACGATAAGTGTTGTTGCACACGGGCTGTCGGCCACAGCCACAAGCGCCGCCACGGTAAGCTAGACACAGCTACAAAAGTAGTTGAAGCTCGCGACAACCACTTTTTTAATTCAGGCTGCCGTTTAAGAGGATAGGAGTCGCTCCACTTCTCCATACAAACGTAGTCCCCTGTTTTCTCCGTGAATAATGACATTAGAGCAAAAATTTTTTTACATTATATTTGTAT